>JAULBM010025388.1:0-19807 GCA_032357055.1 Geukensia granosissima
TGACAGTAGAATTTTAACTTCTACAGGTCCCATTATGGCCTTCAACAATGAACTAGAGTCCATACCATAACAGAAGCCGGTGAATAAACATGAAAGTTATCTAAAAATGTTTGCAGTAATTTGCCACAATCGTTAAAATTCCAAAGCACTGAAAACATGGAAAGGCCTCGAAAAGTATAGCACTAATGTGTTGTCCCTGTCGTCGGATTTAGCTTCCCTTTTCGATTTGTTTTGATTTGAGTACTTCTTTTATTATAATAATGTGAAGATCTTGAACCTTCTTTGTTTTGCTTCTAATGCTACTGATGAGAGATAACTCCTTGACATACGAAATTTTTTATTAAACATTTGTAATTTTGTAGTTTAAAACCACTGGGTCGATACCTCTAATGTCCTCGAGGGTATTCAGTATTCACCAGACCAGTTGTCAGACTTTTCTGACGTTTATGTATCTAACAATGTTTTACAGAAACTTTCTATGTTTTAGTTCTAATGCTACTGATGAAAGGTTACTCCATCAAATGTACAAAGAGTATACGAAAATTGTTCATATTTATTTAACATTGGTAATTCTGTATTATTTGTATGAATTTGGATGTTTTCAAAACTTCAGCGGCTTCATTGTACCTACAATAACCAGAAGGGACCTCCCCAATTAGTATCTAAAAAGCAATTTTGCATAAATAGTACCCGTTATGGAGTACTTCTGGTACATGATATCTTAAATAGAAAGTACAAAAAATAAAAGATTAAATACGATGTTATATCAGCCATATTTTTTGTGAAATAAAAACGGAAGTCTGGGGATTGGAGGGATATTTTTAGATTTCTGTTGTATACTTTTAAATGGTATTAATTCTCATTGACGGGAACGAATTGATTTTGAAAATGGTTATATAAGTTGGGAAAGGGGAAAGCATGTTTAAATGATTAAGAAGGTTTCTGTTAGGTAAAGGATTTATATTACAGGGAATAACCAAAAAGTTACATTGTTACTGTATTGAATTTGGAAAAGTGGTTTATGATGATTGTTTTTTTGTAAACAACGTTGAACGTGAATTCTGTTATAATAAACAAAAAAATATTCATTTTAATTATTGGGTTATCGTTCTTTGCCTTTAGTTTTGACAAATTTTTAGGTGGTTTGTAAAACAAGTTGATTGGTTTTGTAGGAATTTGTGCTACTTGTAGTCTGTCATTGGGAAATATTAACATCCTGAGTACAATTTTATTGTACAGGGATTTTTGCTAGTTGCTTAGAACAAAATGCAATATCAAGTATTAAAAAGTATTTCCATACTACTCATAGCCTTCGAAATTAAAAAAGTGTTAAAAAAGTAAGGTTACTAAGAACTTTGGACGGTTGACCCAATATTCTAGCGCATATTAAGCAAAAATTTGTGCAATTCAAAATTGCGTTTCATTTCCTACTGTTTTGGAGAATATAAAAAAATCCAAAACAATTTCGTTTTGGACTAGCAAAATATTTTGGACCTTAGGTCTAAATAGATTTCTTTCAATGATATTTTACCTTTCAGATTTACATTTCCTCCTTTACATGGTATCAACCATCTATCATTCACTTTTTCGAGTTAAAACGAAATTTCTTATGGTTGCCTAGTTAAACCGATATTTTTTGTCTGAATAACACTGACTTTTGACTTTTGTCCTTTATGTTTTTTACCTCAATTGGTCCACTGAATAACGGCGATGTTTCTGGTCAAAAGTGCTAACGCTTTAGAAGAATTTTTTAGAAGTGTTTATATAGAAGGAGAAGCTACCATTCAAAAAATTCTTTAAAACTTTTTCACCCAGTTGTAACAAAATAATGTTATGGGAGTCTGATAATTGAAGTAAGAATTCACAAAGACTTCGGTAAACGGTAGATAATTTTGTCAAGGAAGTATGTTTTGCCCGCTCTTTTCAAGTTAATTAAAAGGAATTGGAAGATACCAAAGTAGCAGACATAAATCGTTTAGTCGTCCATGGAGAACAAAATGAAACGACAGACAAATATAGGACACACAACACTTCACCGAAAACTAAAGCTGGAGTTACACGAAGCCTACAAAAACCAGGGTGAGTTTAAGTGCTACGGAAGAAAGTATGACAATCTCCGACACTGTATGTGTTAACAATTTAATAAATCTGAAAAGCCTCGAAAAGTAATGCACTTAGAAGTTCCCAATGCGATTTGTTTGGATTTGACTGCTTCTTGTGCTCTATTTGAATCTCTGACTTCCTGTTTTTTCGGTTCTAATGCTACTGGTGCGAGGTTATTCCTTGAAATATAAATATAGCATACCTAAATTTTCAATTTTTTAACATTGATTATTTTGTAATTTGCATCTTTATGTTAACTAGTTTGTAAAAAATTCAGGTAGATCAAGTCTTGGCACAGGGCTCGTCCCGTTAATCAACCAGCAGTTCCATCATCTGAAAGTAAGAATCGACATCATGATGTTAACTTTTTGTTTGCGTTGACACAATACATGGATTTCAATAGAGGTAGAACATTAAATTGAAATTTTTTTGTACGTATGTAAAAATTATTTTCTATGATGTCCAGTGATAGCAAAAAGCAGTTACAAATGAAGGATTCCTAATTATACTCGGTGTTATTTTTGTTTTGAATTTTAATAAAACAGGAACAAGCCGATCATCTCCACTTTGCTGGGCTTCAAATTTACTCAAGTTCTTCTACAATAAATGTTACTTATTTCCCCGGCCTTTACACCTCTATTAAAAGGAATTCGAAGATACCAAAAGGGCAGACAGAAATCGTGAAGTCGGAAGACAGACAAGACCATGGCCAACAAAAAGAAACGAAAGACAAACATAGAAAACACAACACTACACTTAAAACTAAAGCTGGAGTAACACGAACCCTACAAAAACCAGGGTGAGTTCAGGTGCTGCGGAAGAATACGCAACTCCTGTTTAACAGAGGCACAGTTCGCGTCACACGGCAGACGAAACGGACGCAAATTCACAATTGATATCAGTCAAAACAGATAAAGGAACGGATTTGTATTCACAACATTGGGTAAATTACCATTGTCATTTGTAAAATGAAATCTCGTACCGGTAAACCAAATCACGACGGCGACCGAAAAACCCCGGTGCGTGACCGATTATTGATATTTGATATGGAACTTCGAGATAATATGTCAAAAACTGATTTGAACAGAGCATTTCGGCAAACGGCGGAACATAAGGATAATAATCAGATCAAAGTTTTAAGGGGCTTTTCGTCTGAAAGGGAACGCCCTGAATCAGAACAAAGATATAAAGTGTTTTTCTTTTGCAAAGGAAAGATCTTTCTATCGGAAGAAACACAGTTAGGTCTTCTGAATGATTGTGAAGACCAGAATAATATTATTATGGCAAAACTTGCCTCTTATTTAATGCTAATATCTAAAGACACTTAATAATCAAAATTTTAAAACATGACATTGTATGCGTCAAATTTTTACTGTTTATTTTCGCTGGATTTTTTTCTCAGTGAGTCTTTTCAGTAGATTGTCTGGTTTGAATTTGGTTTGTTTTCAATGATTCCTTGTTAGAAACAGAAAAAAATGTTACTACTCGATTCTTTAAAAAATGTCGAGGGGACTTAAAATGCAATTTTGGAATCAGAAATGTCTTATCCAATTAGATATTTTTCATTTGATTCGTCTCATTGTCTGAACAACTGGGTGGCCTCCAGGGCTCTAAAGATCTCTTTTGTAAATTTCAAAAAAGGAAGGCTAATGCCACAACACAATTTTAAATTTTTCGTTCCTTCTCACCCATTTTCTAGTGGCGGTCAAAAGCCGTTGCCGAATTGTGTACCATTCATCCCCACTTTCGATAATTTTTATAATTGTTGAACTTGCTTTCCTCCTGAATATGCATAAAATATTTGCCAATGGACGTAAAGCAACCAACAATCAGTCGCCTCATTGACAGCTGTCAGCAATACATTTTTACCACTGGATTATCTCTATTTCCTTCCTTTTTCTGGGCGTTAATTAAAACTTCGTTTTATTTTGTGTGGTAAAGTACAACTATTTTTCGTCTGATTTGAATGAGATTTTCATTTGATTCCTACCAGTGAGTTCCTTCAGTATAATGCCAACAAATAGTTGCTATCTCTTACTGACTTGGAGAAGATATGGGTCAAATTGGTAAACCGGAGCATTTTGACCGACCTTCAAATTGCAAAATCATCGGATTTGAATGGGGTTTGTTTAAATTTATAAAAATGTTATACAATCCCTTTTTTGCACATTTTAGGAAAAACGGGTATCATTACAGCTTTTATTGATCCCTGTGGCCAATTTGTTTCTTGGGATCTGAAGGCTTCATCTCTACTCGAACAAGGGACAGTGGTGTGACAAACTGACATTAAGGAAGACGAGATTTAGGAATTTTTATAAAAGTTTAACATGGTTGTGGAAAGCATCAAGTTATTCTTCACTGGTATACATCATTTTCACAAAATGTGTCATTTATGATTTGACAGAACTTTCGAAAGTAGGCATCATTTTCGTCTTTCTTTCAGAAATCTTACTATTTTTAGGTTTTCGAATATCTTTAAAAAATCCAATGCTAATATGTCAGCAAGGATCAGCATTTTAATTTACCTGTAGTATAAAGTTAGTGTAACGGAGAGTTTGCTTCACTTTTAATATTCGATGTTACTTATTTACATTTTTAAATAACTGGATCGATTCCTGAGCTTGTAGACCAGTGTACCCGATAGTATTTCACCAGCCAAATTCGTAGACTGGCCCGAAATCAACTAAATCAAATAATGATTTACAGTAATTTGCTGCATAGGACGGATTGGATGGAAGAGAATTTAATTCACAAGTAGTTATAGCATTTACGTTAAAATTACCTTTCAGACATTTTTGTTTAGAAGAAACAAACGGAACAATATTTGTTTTACAAACAGCCTATCAAGTGCAAAATTTGTATAGTTAACTAATCACTTTGCCCATAAAAAAATAAAACGGTTAACGATTTTCTTGGAAAAAAGTCCTTTAAATGCAGAATTATATCAAGTATTAGCCTAGAAATGTTGTTTACACACTTTTTTTTAATGTTCAATATTTGTGTATGAACTATATCAACGCATGCTTAAAAATATAATCATTGAGGGCAGCCAAGATATAGAAAAAGGCCGTTAGGTTTCTCCGTCTGAAGGTAGAACACCTGCTTAAGAGGCTTCTGTTGGTTGAGCGGGATGTATAAATACTCAACCACCCAGAGAGTAACAGAAGTTTAGGAATTAGTTAATCGGTTTCTCCGCTAGGAGGTAGACCCCTGCAAATGGGGCATCCGTTGGTTGTGCGGGATGTATTAATCTCAACTACTCTTGGACGGGAACCTTATCTCTGTACCCCGTGTTTGGAAAAGGCCACGCTCTCAGCACGTTAAAGAACCCTTTCACTAGTAGACGATGTTTCATCTTGATCGGAAATTTTTTACTTGTTTTAATTTTGTTAAAATTGTTTGATAAGAAAAAATCAAAATAAAAACAAGATTTGCACACCGATTTCAAGACAACATTGCTTTGCAGTCAATTAAAACCAGTGAAGACCACGTGAGATAATTAAAGTTCAACATGCCCTTAGTCGTTAAGATACCGGTAAGACGTATCAATAATGATTTAGTTGAGAACACGTTTCGATAATATCATACCGATACATCATGATTATACAAATAGTTTGATGCTTTATTTTCACATTTGTGCAGTAAGTATAATCTCCCTTTTAATTGGAATACATTTGATTGATTGATTGATTAAATGTTACTAAACGTCCAGTTGCAAGTATTTCATGCATATTCATGACGAGAGCATATTAATAAATGATGATGATGAACCCCGCTTTGTACTAAACCGACACGCTGAGACGGATTTTTAACGTGCTATCTCACGAAAGGAACAGTCCGCCAGACACATTATACTGACTTTGGGACGACCAGTCTCTGGTCTTACAACTTAATGCTTCATGCTTAGCGGAGGAGCAGCCAATTCCAAGTTTTAAGTCTTTGGTTTGACCCCGCCGGGGATCGAACCCAAGACCTTCCGCACTCGAGGCGAGCACGTTAACCATTACACCACCGAAGCAGTCGGAATACATAACTGGGATCTGATATATACATCTTCCTCTTTAAATCTTTCAAATATTGAGAATTTTTTATCAATGAAATTGGTTAAGTAAATTATATATATATACGAAAGACATTTTATTATGATTTGTGGATTTTTTTATCCAAGACAGTTAAGCAGTTCAAGAGTGTCTCTTATTTTAAGATGTTATACAGACAATCAACTTTAGGCTATTTGTCGAATGAAGAATGTTGAATCCCCATCACTTCATGGATAGATAGGTGGTGGTATACGGATTTTATTTGCTCGCAAGGTTTTAAATTGCGTTGGTGTAAGTATTTAGATTATTATCATGCTGATCATCGATCTGTCAGAACCAGGTAATCTAGGAAAAAGAACGATAAAATATGATTTGTTCTTAGATTTTCCACTCGATGAAACATGTGTAGTTTTATCTTGCTTATTTTGTTGTACATTCACATACTCAAAAACACCCCAAAAAATGGGTTTTTATTTATCATTTAATTCAGATTAAATTTTTAAAATTTACAAATTTTCTGTAAATACACTTACTATTTTTCACAAAACTGACATGATATTCTTATGGTTTCACTTCTTGTTCGTGTGTTGTCAATATGCAATAAAATCTTGAACTCAATATATTGTTTTAAAAAAGGTCATAGATCATGTGTGTGATCATTTTGATGCCAATTTACAAAACATATTGGCTATCAAGGTATTCGTTGTTATTTATACGGTTTGATTCGTCTTCTTGTTTGTGTGTAATTTATAAATAATAAAAACTGTTGAATGTCCTATGTTTTAATACATTTAAGGATAAAAATTTGACAAATCCTCGAAAATCATTAATTTTCACCTGCCAACGCAATAAAATGTATGGCTGACTGATCATCTTTCATATCAACTAACATGAAACATGTTACCGACACACGCAGCGCGCGCAAGATTACCTATTTTTACAGCATCTGTTCATCTCAATGAGAAATACGAGAAGCGAAAAGACCTTTTGAGATGTCCTTTTATTGATAAATTTATTTCACTGCCCTTTCTATAACGAATTTGTCTCTGATACCTTAACCTATATAGAAGACCCGAGATTGAGGAAAAGGATTGTTGCTTTTCTAATTCAATAATAAATTTAATAAAAACGCACCTAATTTGCATTTAGTAAGATAAGTAAATATTCGACAAGCATCTACTTGTTAGTATTATTTGATATGCAATGAAATTCTGACCTTGCTGTTGTCATTTTTGTAATATTTTAACGTGTACCTCCCGTGTAATATGTTTACTGTATTTTATTTCAATAAAAATGTTTTTATTTGTCATTTCCCCCGCACCGCGTAAATCCCCCCCTGGAGGGGAAATATGCCACTCCAATTTGATTTGTATCTAATGTGTCCTTAAATGAAAATGATTATTGTAAAATACAGAGTAATATGTTTTTCTTATAAAACTTATTTGAGAAAAATTGTAAAAAGAAAAGACATCACTATTATTCCTTTTATGAGATTGTTTCGTGGTTTTAAATTAAAAAAAATATCAGTCACCCACTCTCAAATTTTCCATAAAGCCTTAATTTTTTTTAATTTGATTTATCTTGTTCGATTATGAAAATAAATCGTTTCATTTTTTTTTTTTTTTTTTTGCGTATTTACGTTATCCACAGACGCTAGGGTTTATTCAGCAGATACCAACGACTCGAAGAATGGAGGTTTTAAATGTCTTTATAGATCTTCACATTTTAATATGTGCTTGATTAGATAATGTTCAAATGACAGTCAAATTAAAACTTTTACAGGTTAGTCCACAGTAAAAGGACGAAGGTTTTTGTTGACGTTCTTATAAAATAGATATAAGATACCTAACAGCATGAACAGAAGCTTGCATTGCAATTGCAAATGCTAATATTAAAAGTTTCAATTGGTTATATAAACATGACAGGTGAGATCCCAATTTTATATAACAATTATTTTCATGAGCATATTCAAGAACATGAACAATTGAAACTTTTAATGATCACTTAATAAACGTATCAAGGAAGAATATAGATTTTATTCAAGTTTTGTTTTATAGAGATAGGAGATTGTAGGATTGTCTATGAAAAAGCATAAAGAATAATTTTAATGATTAATACTAGTAAACATTTTTAATGTGCCTAATACGTTATTATTTTTTTACCTTTGATTACGAAGTAAAGACTTGCACCCAACAAAATTAGTGCATAACCTCATCTCATGTCACATGCGCCTTTTCCAATTTTCATAGCTTTTGGATTGTCTTGTCATTTTTAAAATCATTTCGTATGGTTAAAAAGGCCATGTGAGCTTTTGCCAACACTTGGCGTCCGTCGTCTTTCCGTCCACAATTTATATTTTTATCTTCTCCTCTGAAACCACTTGGCCAATTGGGATCAAACTTTGGTGGGGTGGTGCTTGGTTGGTCCCCTTGCAGAATAGTTTCCGGGGTCATGATCGACCATCCAATATAGCGGCCGTTGCAAAAAAGGAGTTGTTTCTAATACAATCTTCTCCTCGTTAACTCTTGAGACAATTAATTAAACATAAGTAAAATGATCCTTAGGTGGTTCTCTTTCAGAACTCTATCCGATGACCCTCTTCGCCAACCAAGATCGTCGCCGAAGCCGATCTTACTTAATCAACATTTCCTCCTATGGGAAATTCTTTAAAAATTTTCTTGTCTGGAACTTCTTGCTCTATTGGAACCAACCCTTGGTGAATTGGTCTTTGGGTGAACCTCCTTCAGAAATGTATCTGAAGACCCCGCGCGCCAACAAAAATGTCCGCAGCAGCTTACTTGGTTTAACATTAGACCCTTTGGGAAATTCAATAAAAATCTTCTTGTCTAGAACTACTTGCACACTTGAAAACAAACTTTTTGGAAATAGTCTTTATGTGAAACTCTTTTAGAATTATATCCAATGACCCCGCCGCCAACAACGATGGGTGCCACAGCCGAACTTAGTGAAGATTGGACCCTATGGAAAATCATAAAAAAATCTTCATATCTGGAACTTATTGCTTAATTTGAGCCAAACTTTGGTTTACGTTCTACAGGTCATCCCATTTCATAATGATATCTGATGACTCTGCCACCCCTCCCTCACTAAGATAGTGTCCACAACTTTGTCTTGGCAACTGTATGCCAAGTGAGCGATTACAGGCTCCTGGTAGCCTCTGGTTTCAATGTTGTATTTGTGTGATGTACAAACGTAGTACTCTGTGCCACATTCGATATAACATTGTTAATAACAAAGCATCATGTCATATTCTAGAATTAAAGCATAAATTCAAACAACAAATAAAGCTGATGAATTTGAAGCCAGCTGTTGATAAATTTATACAGACATACGTAATTACTTTATAACGATTTTATTCTTTAGGAAATCCCTTTGGATTATCGCCAAGAATTTTATCGGATTGAAATACAATCTGTTGTCAAAGAGTTTCATTTGGATGCTTCAAATTTGTTGGTTGTATTAATCTGACTTTGAAGAAATATTACAATGTACAGCTCTGTCGTACGAATAAAGTTAATTAGTTTTCACTGGGGACTTAATGAAATACCTAATGAGACAATGCCACAGCAAAAAGTCTTACAGTACACATGCTTTACAAAAAATCAATCATTTTCAATGCGTATGATCTGCTATTCTATATTTTCTTCTCTAATAATGCAGCGAATTTGAAAAAAAGAAATGGGTAAAATCTTAAACAGATATCGTTCTTGCTGGATTTGGCTGTCTATTTCGGTTTGTTGGGTATAGGTTTTTCATTTTACAACGTTTGAATCTTAACTTCCTGTTGTTTTTATGTTTTGGTTTTAGTGCTTGTGCTGACAGATTGCTCCTTGAAATACCAACATTAAATAACAAAGTCTTTTTTGTTCAGCACTGATAGACTTGTATTTTCAAATCAAGGATAATTTACTGGTAGTTCCCTAAAACATGATATTGATTTGTTCTATTTTGATAAAAATGAGTACTCGGTCCTATTAAGAAAATATAACTAGTGAAACTAGCTTCAACCAAAGGAATAAAACTTCAAAAAAGAAGTTGCTGAAAACTCTGTGAAAAATAGTTATATGACGACAATCAAATATTCATAATGAAATAAGCTGTAATGATAATACGAATTCTTTTTTTTTTTCAAAAAAGCAATTGTTTGTGTTCATTTGAGAATAAAAAATAACACATTACATTTGAAAAAAAGAGTCTTTTAAGATTACCATGTACATGCAAAATAAAACCATAAAACGGCTTATAAATTCGGATATGTCGCAATCATTCCGCTTTCGAAACAACAAGTAAAATATCCTTTCAATAACTAATTCGTTGTTTTTACTCATTTTGTATATCTTATTAAGAATTCTATATGATTACTTTTTCCTTTCATGTTCTTTTTAATAAGAATTACTGGACATGCATTGGTAACATATATTAAAACTGCTTGCGCTCAATATGTGCAAGGCATTTTTCTAACGTTTACATAACAGATCTATGAAAAACAGGCGCTTGTTTCTATCCATGTCCAGTCTTTGTCAAACTTAAAAAACAAAGCTTTCCCTTCTAAGCAGACAGCTTTGGCTCGGTTGACCTAGAGTCAAAATGTTACATTTCTTCCTCTGGACTATTGCTTTTATTAGCTAGCACGTTTAAACAAACTCAGTATCGTTCATTCATCATCCATTTATTTGTATGCTCGATTACTGATTATGCATGTAATATTTGTCGCTGGAGTTTAGCAACATTCCATCAATTAATCTAATAAATCGGTATTTAGCCCTTCATTTATTCCTACAGGTGTACAAATAAAAAATTGTTGTGAAAGTTTTCGACACGTTGTGAAGTAATACGTCGCGTGTTATGATTCTATTGATGTCTTCTTTGAGTAAAATAGATACGAAGTCATTCATAAAACCGAACGACTCGTTAAAATGAAGTAGATCTTCTGTTGGATGTTTAAAATATGACAATACAAGCTTGGAGGTATTTTTACTTAAAATAATAAAATGAGAATAGAAATGTTGTATCTTGTAGTTATTTTATCACGAAGAAATACTCAGTTCGCTCAAAGACTCACTTAATATTTTCAATGATAAAATCGGTAAGAAATATAAACTGTCCCTTTTCTATTTTTTGACTAATAAAATAGGCAAATGGTCTGCATAACTGCATGGTCTAGCTCAAAAGATTATACGTGTATATTCAGGTGGTCCTACCATATCTATCCTTTTATGAACCATACACATAAATTCGGACCATATAAAAATACGAATTTGGTCCAGATAACAAGAACGGCAGTCAGTGTATTGAGCATTTTTAGTATTATACCATAAGCATGTTTAGAATAAATTACAGGCTTTTAAAAAACCGTTTGAAACCGTTCTTAGTTTTGACTTCTTTACTCATTATACTACATTCAACGAAACCACTGGGTCGATATCTGCGCTGGTGGATCATGTCCCGATGTTATTCACCAGACCAGTTGTCAGACTTGTCCGACACGAAATTAATCAAACAATACTATTCAGACATTTGCTGCATTTGCTGAATTTCTAAAGCAATTTAAATACGGAAAGGCCTCGCAAAGTATTCCACTTGGTAGTTTTCCTTGTCGTCGGATTTATCTTCCAATTTCGATTTGTTTGGATTTGAGTGTTTTTTCTGCTACGTATAGATCTTTGACTTCCTATATTTTGGATTTAATGCTATTGATTAGATTTAATGTACATATAGGAGACGAAAGTTTTCAATATTTGTTCAACATAGATAATTTTGTCGCAATCAATTTTAGTCATAAATTGCAAAGGAACGAATTTGTTGTCAAGACAGTGGGAAAGTATCCATTGTCATTTGTTGAATTGCTATTTCGTACGGTTCAACCAAATCCTCATGACGACCGAAAAATTTCCGGAGGGTTGGCTTGAATCTTGCCTTGAAATACCCTCGTTTCAGAAGCTTTCTTGTCAGCAGCAACCATCTATCAATAAAATCCTGGTAGGAAATGCAAGCCATTGAGTAGTGTCTCAACTGTGAAAATACAATCTGTTAACAGGTGTGGCTGAAACTTTGCTAGGCATGAACGGAGATATTACAATTGGGAAATCAAGATCATCTTTCTTGTCGTAAAGTTTTCTTCTTTACCCGCCCTTCCTGGCCATTTCTAAGTGTAAGTCACGGTATAATGCAGACCTTTTTGTTTCTGTAGTTTTCTTTGATTTCAAGTTCAATTAGCTAGACGCGGCCAACATATATATAGTCACCCAATTTAGAATTATTCCGTTACAGAACGTCTTTTATATAGAGAACCATGAAACTAAATAATTAAGCCAACTTTTTCTCTTTTATTTGCAGAAGGCTCTGCATGAAAAAGAAATTTGAAGATACCAAGGGGCAGACAGGAACCGTTAAGTCGGAAAACAGACAAAGGCCAAGAAAAAAATAAGAAAGACAATCATAGAACACACAACACTTCACTGAAAACTACACCTGTAATAACACGGACCCTACAAAATGTAGGTCGAGTTCAGATGTTCCGGGAGGGTAAGGAACTCCTGCTCCACTATAGCACCAGTCGTATTACTCAGTAGCCAAAAATCGGCGTTAATCATTTAACATGAATCTGCTGCTTTGTTTTGTCTCTAAAAACATTGAAATTCACGCGGCTTATAAATGATTTGTTTATTTGATAGTTTTTTAGTATATTGAATGTCCTCTACAATGATACAGGATTTTTACATTTTGAACTTAATGGCAGTCTAAGATCGTTATTACTTATGAGGCTTTAAGAACGTTGGTGTGAACGGACACCGATGAGTTGTAGTTGATCGAGTTCCCATTTTTTGTGACCTGGGCCAAAAATTGTCCGTGTTAAAAGTGTTTATTATCTATTAGTTAAGCGTAAACGAATGACCCAATTTCAGGATGATCCTATTGTAACTGCACGGCAGTCAATAAATAATAATGATCCTAAAGCAGTTCCCATGCTCCCGATTGGCATAAAGTGTAGTAAACACGTTACATTTTGCATTTCTGTCTTGAATTGCACTTTTGATTCATCTACATACGTTTGTACCCATTTTAATAGTACGCTGATACAATCCAAAAATATGCTCCGCTTCTAAGCCTTATATCTTGTTTTAAGAGCACCATATTATAACTGTGTTTGGATTCCGAACTACCTCTCGATAACAGCGAGTAGTTTTACGAGATCGACAAATTGTGTTGTCTTTTGGGGTTTTTTTGTAATTATCTGTGTACTATTCCTGTTTCGTTTTCAAAAGTTCAATTATATACGGTGGTTTTTAGAGTGAATTATGTAATTTTCTGAAACCACTGTCACATGTTAGGAAGATAGTTAAGTATTCACAGACTTATGAACCCCGCCACTTTTTATGAGCCTGTCCCAAGCCAGGAACTTGTAATCCGATGGATTTCGTTGTGTTTTGTTTTTAAGTTCTTCTTTTGTACATTGTATAGTTTTGGTTTATAGTTGTTACATTTTACTTTTGTTGCCTTTAACAGTATGTCTTAGGGTGTGGACATGTGTCTTTTATTTTAGTCATAGGGCAACATGTAGATGTATGTAATTTGTAAATTCTGGATGGCTGTCTGATAGACAATCATACCACATCATTTTTCTATAATTATGCTGTGATTTCGATGAAGAGAAACTTGGGGCAAAAGGTTTTACAATAGTTGTCAATTCAATGAAAAATATATTTAATTACCTTGTAGATGTGAACAGATGCGTGCTTCTCTCATATTTGCTACCACTGACAACAGATTTTCGAACTCCACTGGTTTGATCCATTTCATTTTTTTACCACAAACCCCAATTTCCTTCTCGTTATTTAATAAACAAACCTCTCAGAGCCATATGAGGATTCTTATTTACGCATTGATAATTTTGATGGACAAAATCTATGAAGTCAACACCGATGAAAAATCAGGAGAAATTTGTTTTTCGCCATATTTGCAATGGCTGAAATCTCAAAAACAAGCAAAATAACCCGTACTTTTTTCTGTTTATTGTATTTCAATATAAGCATATTATGAGGTAAAGTAACAACTCAAAATGGCTTAAAATTAGATATGAGAAGATAATAAGCGAAGTAAGGACTCCATTTTTGCACCCCTTTGATTGACTAAATAAGCATACAAACATGGTGGGGATATCAAATGGAAGTCTTGCCCACGTGACTTCTGTGTAATTTGTTTAACTACTCAATATAAAACGTCTAGGCCCTTGATTTATTTGATAATTTTTGAGTATGAACATAATTCATCTCACAGGAAATAGCCTGGCCCGGAGGCTAAGCCATTAAAAAAACAGTACAACAGTACTGAATCTGATTTTATAATTTTATTTTTAGGCAGTCCGTTCTACTTTGAATTTCGAGTCAACAACCTTTAACGAACATTTAAAATACATGAAATCATCATATCTTCTATTGTTACGGTTTTTACTGCACGACACAGAACTTTATTTCACTTAACGACTAAACTGAAGAAGTTCAAAACCAATTCCAATTTTAATTAGTTTGTTGCATTAAAAAATGGCGTTACATAACAATTGCCTATCGATCACGCTGGATTGGTAATTAGCACATTGACTAAGTCGAATCAGATCACGAAATGTTACTTGAGACATTTATTTTCCCATTAACACACTTTTTCTTTCTCTCATGTACTAATCTTGTTGAAAGACAGATACATTTAGCATACTTCTATTTTTCTTAACGATCTTCAAAGACTTTTTCAGACATTTCTATCGGCAATTTAGATAAATGACGGTAGTTATAGCTACTTGATATACTAGGATGTTGACAATTGTACAAAGAGAGGGAGGTTATTTGTTTTTCAGAACCTTAGGTTTTGTTATTTCGTATGATAATTACAATCACTTATGTGAATAGTAGACTGTCAATAACATGTTTTATACCATCAGATTCTCGTTTCTGATTTATTGGTTTAACGTCCAGCGACTAATATGTCATCTTTATTTAGGACGAAGAAAGCATAATAATGAATGATGATGATGAATGCTTTGCACAAGACCGACGATGCTAGCTCACGAACAAAAAAAAGTTGACAAGAGCATATTCATCTATAACCAGACATTTTATTCTGACTCTTGGCTGACAAGTCTTTTGTTTGACCCGGCCAGGGGTTGAACCCACGACCTTCCATACTTGACGTGAGGACGCTTACCGTTCCACCACTGAGGCGGTCGATTTCATTTTCTGGTGATCAGATTGTAAAACATTAAGAAATACATAACCTGTACTATTTAACTCCTTAGCTTAAGGACATCCAAACCTCTATTCACGACTATTACTATTATCCAGATTTTAAGAAAAGTGGTCTTCCACTGTCACAATTCAATGTCATCTTTATTTGTTTTTATTTTATTTTTATAAATTATGACCTTCCAACATACCACCTGACTACAACTCATACGTAAATTAAAGCTCTTAAAACGCTCTATAAAAATTATGTAAAGGAATTTAATGAAAAATCTATTTTTATTCTGCTTGATATTGTTCCTGACTTTATCCTTATTGTGCTTTGTGGTTGACTTATACCTGCTATAGTTATGTTATGTTACATGTTAATATCGGGCTATTGATAAAAGTATTTGAATGATTATTTTAGCCGGTTATGTTTACGTAAAATTAATTATTCTGCCTATTTAGTATTTGGTCGTATGGGTGAATTTCTGTGTGTTTTTAGTTCGTCTATTGCTGCTTATGTCTTGTATGGTTTTCATTTGAAGTACCTGTCGGGGAAAGCTTCGATTTCACTTAACTAGTTCAACCTCACCACATGTCTTATGTGCCTGTCCCATGTCTATAATTGTGGTCATAGATTTTTTTGTGTTAAATGTTTTGTTAAATATACTTTCGATAATATTCAGAGAGATGAAGATACAACAGATAACCCAGAGTATGTCTATTCTTAATCTTGAAAAAAGGCAATATAGGAAGACTTCACACAAATATATATGGCAAACTTGACTTAATATATTTTTATAATCAACATCCCGTTCATTGATCCTGGTACTAAATCTGCCCAGGATTATGCCAAATATAATTCCAAGCTCGTACGTTTTTCAAAAGCTTGTGTCCGATACAGCAATTTTCAAAACATACAGGGCACGCTAACACAGAAACTGCCGGGACATGGATGTGTTTCTCCTTAGTAGAAGACATCACTCAAGAAATTTTTCGGCACAACACAATCTTGAGTAAACAAAAAACGGGCTGTTCACTTTTTCTGTCTGGAGGTTATAATCCAATGAAACCTTCCTCTTTACCCTGAAAAAACCGGATTGGAAAATGGACAGTAAGCGGGTGTCTTCCAATAAATAGGATCTACTAACTCTTCCAGGTCTATGATCTTTGGTGAAGGCCAAGTGAAGATCTCTAGATTTGTAAATTATGCCTAAAGGGGCGTCCGCTGGTTGGACGGGATGTATAAATTTTCAACACATCTCGGACTGGAACTTTACTACCGTGTCGCGTGTTGGGAAAATACCACGCTCTCATAACTTTGCACCAGCTAGTTATTAGTGGTCCGGTTGCCTAAGCTAAATTTTCCGTCACTATCCAAATAGTCCCGATTAGGCAAAATGTGGCTTTTTAGTTCCCCAGCTTAACCCCAATGCATCTAGCCACTTTTATAATTCATTGCTTGATAACTTGTACTCGTACCTAAATATGAATAAAATATTTGTCACCGGGTGTTAAACAATAAGCATTCAATCAATTCTGTTTTGAAAATTTTATTGATGTTCAACTGCTTTAGTCTATTTTTGAAACAGGAAGATGGCCCTCAAAATGACCTATCGTAAAGCCTTTATGGCGAGTAAATCTATTATAGTATAGAATTCATTTTCTCGTTGTTTGACCCCAGGTATTATTAGGTCCTCCTATTTTTTGTGATTCGCGCACAGTGGAGTATGTCGTATTTCAAACCGATTATTTGTCGTTGTCATTCGTAGCATTCTATTTCGTTTTGGTGGATTTTAGTGCTTCTTTGTAAAGATTTGATCTTGGACATTCCATATTTTTGTTCTAATGCTACTTTTTTACTTGAGATGAGTTCGAAATTTCTTGCAATGGTTTGCTAAATGTTGAATTAAGTGGTTTGCTGGAAAGTATGGCTACACAACTAATGTACGTTTCCTAAACTGAGTCTCACGTTTTCCTTATTCTCCCTAAAAGCAATCACAAAATCTGAAATTGGTATTTATAGAGAAATTTAACTGTCTTACCGGCAAGCAAATCGCGTTTTATATATCCCTGGTGTCGGTGTTTGTCCTGTGCTCATGTGCTGGTTAACAATACGTCTTTTGCATTTCTGGTACCGCCAGGCTTATTTTAATAGACATTTCGTATAAATATATGCCAATAGATATAAACTCTATCAAAATATTTTTCATTTTTAGAAAAAAAATTCCTGTAGGCATAATTATATAAATACACAATCCGTCCAGAGGGAGACGTTAAAGTCACACTGTGTTATGAAATGCCACGTCCTAAGCACGCTTAAGACCCCTTACAACAGCTCATTTTAAGTGGTCGTTGGGCGGCCATTACAAAGCTAAATTTTCAGCCCCTATCAGACCCCAAATTTTTCCAGTGGCAGTCTAAAACTCTCTCCTTGCTGGTCCTTTGCTCACAGTATAATTATTAATTTATCGTTGTGTCCGTCCTGAATATGTATGAAATATTTGTCACTGGACGTTAAGCAACAATTATTCAATCATTTTTATGACGCTTTCTGTTTTCCGAGCGGCTGAAATTCTTTCCTTAAGCGGAACAAGGATAAATCTTTGTTCTGCCGCCATCAGTATTTTCATGATTTTCAGCTTCTTCAAGCAAAATTTTGGCTAAAATGACTGGCGATAGAAACTGCGTGAAAAATATAACGCATTTATAATACGTAAAATTCTGAATAGTATGACTAAAACACCGAAAAACACCGGAATTAAAGATATTTTTAAAGTTATAAATGTTTTTATACTATATCAAGGAGGACGTGTTTTGATGGATGTACTAACGTATGAAAACCAGGTTTGTCATCAATTCTTTGGAATGTTAGCTTGCTGTCTGAAACAGCGAGTTCTTTTGCGAGGTCGGTACATCTGGGTGTCGCTTGTTTTGTTTCTAATGTTGCTTTCACACGGATATTATTCGCATTAAATTCTAATTCAATACGCATTCAAAACTAGTTACGCGTTCACACGTTAGTGAAATCCACATGCGAATTAATTCGAATTGAAAAAATGCGCATTATCCAATTCGCATTTAGTATACGTTTTCAATAATGCGAATTCCATATGCAATCGCATTTGATGCGCATTCGAGATCCGTGTGAACAGACAATTTCGATGAAAGCGAATTGAAACAAGCGAATAATTGGATATTAAAATTATATTTAAAAATAAAGATAAAGATCTATATAATAAACAGAAAACTCGGTATATAATGCCATACAATCCATGACGTTATATTTTCATGACGTCATTCGTTTAGAACATTAACGCTGGTGAAAAACGATTAAAATAACATAAAAAGAAAAAAAATTCATTTGAATGCGAATTCAACGTTATTTATGTGTGAACGGAAGGCTTATTTCAATACAAATTGTAATTCGCGTTGAATGTGTTTAAAATAAAGGTGTGAACGAAAATGAAGTTTTGAATGCGCATTTACTTGATTCGAATTCAATAATTCGAATTGTAATAGCATAACGTGTGAACGGACAATTAACTACTCCTTGGATTTGAGTGACCTGGTCTAAACCGTTTTTGGGGATGGATTAAAGGGTTTTTTTTCTCTTATTTAACGTCATTTATTTTTTGTGTGATTTAATTGGTTTTCCACATGACAAAGCCAACTTCATTATTCACAAGCCCACAAGCATCACGACCTTTCTCTTTCCGTTATTGATACAAAAGGGGTCCAAAAATGTCCACGCCATATATTTTAAATTTTATATATATTTCATTTGATTTTGATGGGTTTTTCAAATGACTTCTCATGAAAAATGCTACAAAATTTACTCCAAGCATTTTTGGTAGCTTTTACAGTTTTTTGAAATAGGGGTCAAAGCGTTCAAAAATGTGATTTTGCAGGAGAGGTGAAGTTTTATTTTATATAAGATTTTGATGGTGTTTTTTTTTAATTCGTCTCATTGAGAGCATTCAGGGTATGTCAACGGATTTTCTCTATGGCTACTCTATAATATTTCTCTATTAATACTTTCGAAGCATCTCTTATCGTTTTCAAGATAAATGGAGTCAAATTGGCCGATAAGCGTAATTTGGAGTCATTTTGTGTTGTTTGGAAACATTTTTTCGTCGGATTTGATTGCAATTTTTTTCATTGGCTTTCTCTCATTGAGCTAACTCAGTGATGTGTCAACGGATTTTCGCTATCTCTTACTTTTTATTCAAAGCTGCAAAACGATGCATATTGTCTGATCTATATAATAAATTATATCTACAAATTTTCAATTCTTTCATTATTCATCTGATTTGAATTGGTTTTTTATTTGATTCATCTCATTGAGAGCTTCTAGTAAAATGTCAATTGATTTTCTGTCTCTTACCGTTTTATTGAGATTAGAAGTATCAAAGTAGCTGAAAAAAA
>JAULBM010025389.1:0-11227 GCA_032357055.1 Geukensia granosissima
ACTAATTATTCCAATATAACTTTAAAATATCATAAACATATCACATTTAAATGTGTCGAGTATTTTCCCTTATTTATCTCCTTAAACTGCACGTGAAAAAGACAAATGGCATACACTTTTTTCTCCAAATAATTGACTCTTGAATGTCAGAGAAAAAATATCAAAAAAATGCAGAATTTTTCATCGTTGAAAATAACTGGTCGGTATGCTCTTTAGTACAGTTCCACTTATAAAAGGCAACATATAGAAAAAATTGCCACACCATAATTGTCATTTGCAAATGTCATTTGTTCATATTAATTTCCATAAACAAGGTTCAACAGTCAAAGTGTCTACTACATATGGAATAAGTACATGAAAGGTAAAATTGCTCTAAAACGCTTCATATAAGTCCAGGGAAAATCTGAATTTAAAGATACTAAAGATTTGAATATTAGTCCCAAAAACTCATAAATGTTCTATGCTCGAATTTTTATCAGCAATCAAATGAATTTCAGATCTTCAATAAAAGAATTCGACATTTTCGCGACATGTGTGAAATTCTTAATAACTTTTTAAAATAAACCTAACTGATGCTTAGAATATGTCTAAAAATAAAAATTGGAACCTTCTTAATTTTAAATTTTATAAGTGTATGCAAATTAAGGATACATTTCCGTATTTGGTAGTATTGTTGACTGTTAAAACTAATAGCAAAATTAGGTTCCAAATATTGCCTGATAGACTTCCAAAAAAAGTTAATTCGTACTGCATTTCTATGAACACATGTATGAATTGTCTCCAATTGAAACATTGTTTTATGATACTTTCTTTGTACAAAATATTTTAAAAGTCAAAAAGTTACAGATATGACAAGGAAAACTTTTAAACAAAAATACACGAGAACTATTTAAAATTAGCAATAATTTAGTTATGCAAAAATACACACACAGATAATCGATAAGGAACAAGTCACGTCCCTTCCAAGTACAATATTTGCCAAAACATTCACAGAAGAAGGAAACTTAAATGCTTCATAGTAAATGTTTAAAAATGCAAAACATACATGAATGTGTCAAGGGATTTCAAATTCTATATGGTAATGGTTCAATCATCATCTTCCCTAATTTCAGAATAGTAAACTTAAACATGTTTTTTTCTCTAAATTAATCATTGTCTATGAGCTTATTGAATTGCTGAATATCAGTTGTAGATAAATTGAAGTGTAATCTATGTTAGTGTTGAAGATGAATTGGCAAAACAAACTTCTATTTAAAACATTCACGCATAAACTCAAACATATGTTTTACAAAATATAAAATCGGACGATACACACATATAACGGAAAATACAATTCCTTGGCTTGTGGTAGTCGGTAAACAATTAAATGTTTACAAAAGATCTTACATCTTTCACTCGTTTAATATTGTTTTAAGATAATGAAATTAAAAATTTTCTTAATGAAGTTCAAAATTCACCAATACTGTCGATGAAAAGGATATTCAAGTTTGTTATTTCTTTCAAACAATAAAAAATATACTTATTTTCTTCCACCTAACTAAATCAACAACCTAAATCAGAAATCCAAATAGAATGTTTACCAGATCTTCCCGATTCAAAATTCAAAATTTTCAAAGTGTCCATAAATAATTCAGAATAATACATCTCAATCTGAATATTAGAGATTTTCGTTTTGGTATATAATTTTGATATAAAAATGATCAAAATTTCTTAAAAACGTACAATACAAATTTTCTTGTGATGTATAAATATTGTAAATGACGAGGGTCTTTAAGGCCCATTTTGGCCCAAAAATTTGGAAAAAAAATGAAAATTGACTAATATTTATTATTTTATATTTTTTTGTTTTAAATAATGTCTATAAAAAGACAATCCAACATAAGTTTTAGTTTGATTAGTTCTACAATGGTCACTTGACACATAGAAAATTCATTAAATGTGAAAATACTAAGAAATTTATTTATTTGATGCGATATTTGATACTATTTTGGCGATTTTAATATAGATCGCACTAAAACATCACAACCAAAGATCTATGAAGTACAATTATTTGGTTAAAATATCTCGGTGATGTTTTTGTGGAATCATAACTTTTTTTTAACAATATACCTTAAAAAAATGCATATTTTTGCCGAAAATGTAAAATTCTTGTCAAAATAGTCAATTATACCCTTTCATTTTGTAGAAATGACGAAAAGTATACAAGAAAATGTAATGAATTATTAAAAAGCGATTATTAAACAGCATTTTCACAACAACTTATTATTGTGACACAAAATCTAAAATTTGGCCCAAATATGGGGCTTAACGTACCTGCTCCTTTCTGTATGCTATACGTGTATTATAATATTATTATAATATTTCCTACCTTGTTCCGTTAGCCTAAGAAAAACAGAGTAAATGTAGATAATGTTCTCCTAATTTTCCAACGCTGTTTTATAGAGGTCTAAACATGTTCATTACCATAATCATCGACATTTCCCCCGTAATTGATGCTATGTTGTCACTTTGATTTAGGATAACTTGCATGTAAATATTGTACATCATCTAAAACAATAAATATTGTTGATAATTAAAGATCATTAAAAAATGAACCAAATTATGGGTAATCAGCGAGCAGTTGCATTGCATGTTATGTATTTGCATAATGTTTTAGTGAATGAAAATAATGATTACTCTTGGCATTTACAATTGTTTTTGTGTAATGCATTTAATGCTAGTTTATTTACACGATTGTAGCGTTGAATATTAAAAGAAAAGATATGAGGAAAATATCAAAGAGACTGCACTCTAACAACGGGAAAAAAACAGGAAATTTATAAATGTAGAGGTACACATAAGACCTTTCTCAGGGGTAGAATACCACTTCTTGTGAAGTCGCACCCAAAAAAAATCGTGTATGTGTAAAATAATACTGTTCCTACTTGAATATTATTAAAAATGAACATTTAACACAATACAAAGTTAAACCTTAAAACAGTAACATCAGGTATGTGGTGGGGATAAACTAGTTTAGGTACCCTACCCCCAAACATCCGACCATTGAAAAATCAAATGCAGCAGCAGACGAACCACAAAAATCAAAGAAAAATTAACAAATGCCACCAGAGAACATGTTAATATTGCACATGCTGTTTAATATGAATTTCATCTAAAACAACAAAGTTAAGAGTTAAACGGATATAAACTGCTTCACTTTCTATAAAAATATATTGTCGAGGAATATTACAACTATTTTCACATGGCACACATTTCGCAACATTGACGTTTACAAACGTCTCAAAAGTCATGCTTTGCAATTTTAAATTTTGTTTAATTTTTTTGTGTTGAAATAACTAATTTCAGCTTTTTCATTACAAATGGCTACTAATATTTGGAAGTACAAAAAAAAATTATGAAACAGTTTGAGAAAATACAAAAAATATTTTATTTTATTATAATGAAGTTTCATTTCAAGAACAAAATTTAATATTTGATATCTTTATCCAATAAAAAAATAACCTTCCTCCTTAAACGTATGTGAACAAGCACCATACAATTTTTATTACTAGTATATCATAAGGAATGAAAGTTTTTCACATATTACGGAAAGCCTTCGAAATGATTTACACTAAGTGGAATTGTCCTTGCCATCAGATTTGGCTACCCATTTCGATTAGTTTGGATTCGTTATTCCTTGCTCTGATTCCAACAAAAAGTACTCTGAAGATGACAGTTGCTAAAATTTTTAATTGAAAATATCTTTGTAAAGTTTTTCGGACGTGTGTTTCAACTGACTATGTTTACCGCATCTATCCCATTGAACTTAAAATCAAAGATACTACAGAAACAGAAAGGTCTGTTTCTTACCTAGACTTACATCCAGAAACTTACATTAACAGTTAAGAACAAAATAGAACTGACTTAGATTTTCCGTTTGTTAATTTTCCGTTCATGGCAAGCAACAATACAGCCGCACCTGCATACGGTTTTGTTGAACTGTACAAAATATATAGATTTCTTACCACTGTCTTGCATTCAAATCCGTTTCTATACCGATTGCGACTAACATCGATTGTGACTATACTCCGGCTCTGTTTACTAAGTAACACGACAGATGCCACTAGTAGCACACCATATTAGCGCATTAATGTAATAAATGTGGTAAAACGTTAAACCCACGATCTTGGTCTTATATCAGTCAATTAGTTTAATTTTCTGTGTGGTGACCTTTTATTGTATGCCTTATTCTCGGCTTTGTCCTTTTTGTTCGATTTGTTCGTTCCCTTTTAGATCTTTGCTTTTTTACTCGTTTCTTTTTAAAAAATTGACATTTTTTCTTATTTTTATATAACATAAATATTCTTTTTATATATGTGAGACAACTTTTTTTCTCATTTGTCTATATGGAAGTGTATTTAAAAGAAAGAATTTGGAATTTATGCAGGAAAAACACAATTCATGTACAGTCGTGTTAATTTTTATAAAATCGTTAAAATACCTTTTGCAAAAATGCACAGATGGATTTACCGAGTGCAATTTTGAATTTTCAAGATGCGAGAGAAAACTCAAACAAGGGAAACTGTAATAAACGCAGCGAAACCGAGAAGGGCTCAACACGACAAAGAAAAACATAAAATCCAAGTACCTTTTGAGGCCTGTACGCCAGTGTGTATAGGCACAAGAGTTCTCAACCATGGAACGAGAAATTTAAGGCAAGAAGTACAATTTTTATGTGATTCAATATCTGAATACTTTTGAGTACTTTTATATAAATCATGTAATAACTTTCAAGCTGTAAAAATTTGTGAGAAAACTATAAAACTGTATAAAAACAATTTGCAATAGTAGGTTAAATCTCCATTCCCATTTCTGTATAAGATGTATTCACATATACAATGCAAGCAGGAAATTCGAAATCGACTGCTTATTTATAAAAAGAGAAATAGGCAATTATAAAATAATGTTTTATTGTGAGTAATGATCCTGTCCATGTCTTATATACATTTTTTACATTCAAATTATCTTAAATTTATGTGATTGCTGAACCTGTATGTGTATGAACACGGCGTCAAAACTTTTGACATGAATAAGAAAATCTTTTGCTTGTAATACTACTTACACACAACAAGATAAATATGAAAATATATCTAGTATTCTCTTATGTTACAAGATATGTAAAAAGTTTACTCCAAAATTACGTAAGAGAACGTAAAAAATTACATTTTCATTTGCACAACTGCTGCATCGAACATCAATATGATATTTTTTTTCAAATCGATTATTTTGTTTATTATAAGCGAGTGATCAAATAATCATGCAAACAATTGTTACTGAAATCAGATATGATTTTATACTTAATGTGGAATCATGTGATTACATTTTTAATGTTAGTTTACCCTTGAGGAAATCAGATCCTTTTTAGAAACATACATTAAGAATTAAGCTATATATGCTATCGTTAGACTTACAAAATGCTGACCTATAATATGTATCACTATTATGTTCGGTGGTCTGTTTCAAATGCAATGTTTTCAAATGGTATTAATTTCATTTAAGTTATTTTTCCTTTGAGATAGGTTTTGTTTATGTTTTTAATAGAGTATTTAAATTTTAACTAAATAGTTTGATTTTTGTTGGAATCAAATCTCAAACTGAGTTTAGTAGCTGCATTTATTGGTTACACCATCTTGGTTAAATAGCTTTGTCTATCGGCCATAACATGACAAATTGTTGTTTATTTCCCCATCTTAACGGGGACGTTTCTCATGGTCCTTCATAAGGTGTACATATTTCTAACTTGTTCGTTATGCCCGTGTTTGAGGCGACGTTTCAAATTTAAAAGAACGCAATCTTTGTATAACTGAATGATTTGTAAGTAATGATATAATTACCATGATTGTTTAAAGCGTTATAGAATTTTTTTTTATAAATATAAAGCCTTGTTATCAAAATTTGAATGTACCTGTAATCATCTTATGAAATATGGAATATCCTATCCTACATTTTACAGAAATGTGGTAAATAAAGCCAAATATTTAAATATAATCCACATTATAATTCATATTATTCATAAATTCATCTTAATAAACTTATACGTAAAGGATATAGCCACAGCACTATTATTATTTTTTTAATATGGTTTTATTGGAACTAATATTGACTTTCTTGTTAATAGCTTAATTCGGAACTAAAGACCTTACATTTGTTTTCAAAGATCCGTAACTAAAGAAACTTTGGTTTTCTGATCGGTTTCTTTTTGGTTTTGAACTCCAAAGTCGATTCTTTTGTGGTATCATGTATTACTTTTATTGTGTTTTTGGTGGTTGTAAGCACCAATCTCAATTGTTAAATGTATTTCAACTGATTTTTACCGTATATTTTTTGTCTTTTGATCATAACTCTGTCCCTGGTTATGGAAAGAGTTGAGCGCAAACAAACTGGTTTAACTACAACACATACTTCATGTGCATTTCACAAGCCAGGAACTTGTAGTTCAGTGGTTGCTATTGTTGAAATAGTCACTTGTTTGTTTTCGTTCATAAATTTTCTAATAGATAAGGTCAATTGTCTTGCGCGTTTTATTTTACATTTTGTCCACTTAATGCAACAATACAACATGCACTTCTAAAATCGAAACTAAAATATCTGAATCATAGTTGTTTTCTCAAAAAGATTAACTACATTGCTATGAGTAGATCCCAATGTCTCTTAAAGCGTCTGCACGCAGTATTGCAAAAAGCAGCTGAACCAGTAACACGCTCTGATATGTTGTGAGAATGTCTGATTGTCTCAACCATCAGTTTTTTTCGTTGAATTGTTCAAAAAATAAAATTTAAGCACATGTTTCTAAGATTTTATCCAATTTACAAAACTACGAAAATACTCGGGAAAAACAGCGGTTGAAACAATCAGACATTCTCACAACATATCAGAACGTGTTATTGGTTATTTCGTATTTCGAGACAAAATACCTAATACAGAAGCGTTATTTTATTTGGTATTACAACTTCCGGATATAGTCTTCTTCGAATTGTTTGGATAATGTCCGATACTGTGAAACTTGCTGTGTGTAAATATTTCCTAAAGAATCCATATCTATATCAAGTATTAAATAATACATTTATTAATATAACAAATTTGATAATAAAAAAGTCATGAATTCAAAAGGTAAAAATGGTAATACTGATTGGATTTTTGTTTTGTTTATCATTCATAAACGATCTTGAATTTTTTTAGCAATGGTTCGCTCCGCTGATGAAGCTGTCTGTGCTGGTGAAAAAGATGGTACCTCCTGTACATGTAATAAATATGGCGAGTCGTTCCAGGGAATGTGTTCGGGAAATAGTTGCATATGCCCGCTCAAAATGTAATTATATTCATCTACTTCATATTTGGTCATGTTCATTAACAACTCATATTGACCAAAAAGAAAATACATAATCGGGGCCTGTTTTAAGCTAATATTGGAAACACTGTCAGGCAAAAGAATAAAGATTACCGCTGTTGAATTCACATTTGAAAAAATGCTTGTGTGTCAAATTATTTAACCAATCACTAGCATGTCCATTAGTAACTAAATTTATCACCGTGTTCAATACTCACCTTGGTTGACTGGATATATTGTAGTCGATCGCTGTAGCCAACGATCAATGAGCAAATGAGAAATGAAGCAGAGAAGCAGCAAATACCACCGATCGAACACGATCAGAACGAATAAGTTTTGAAAATTACCTGCCTCTCAACATATATCAAACCGACTGACACAAAAATTAACTGAAAAAGTGTGAAGTAAAACCCAGCTTACTAAAAAAAAAACAAAACAAAGCAATTCCAAACAGATGATCTTTCGATTTTACTCATATTCACAAGCCCTTATCTACCGATACTTCGTAGCGAAATTAGCATTGCAGTCAATGAGAATATAATGTTTCACATTGTGATTTGTATGATAGAGTTATTAACAAAACTTGAAAAGAAAGACAATTTTTCAATTTCGATATCCTTATTTGTTTCAGTGACGAGAGAGACATCGATGACAAAGTAGAATTTGAAAGGTATGGATGATATTCGTTCTTTTTGTATATTTGGATTTGTCTGAGTTGTCTCCCATATGTGACGGTATTGTTATAGTTAGACATTTAGGTTTTTATTTTTTAAAGTTTTGATTCAGCAACAAATTATATGGAAAAATCAATATTTTTGTTTAATTGCCAATGCGTGTCAGACTAATTTTTTCTCTTGGTAAATATTATAGATTTTGCGAAAAATAGCAATTTTAAATGTTTTTTCACGTTACAACTATATTGAGACACCGTCCCACATAGGAAATAACTCTTTTAAAAACATACAAATTACGGATGCGTCACAGGTTACGAGATTCCTGAATATAACTTATGTTTTATCATAAGAATTTTGTCTACATTCGCCATTAACCAACAAATCAATCCTAGATATGTACTACTAAATGTAAATTTAAATCAGAATCAAATGTACCAATTTTATTGCAGTTTATTTTCTTAAACAACATGTTTAGGTTAAGTGGCATGCCACATTTTTAAAAGCCAGGAAATATTCATGTCAACAAAAAAAGTTACGTGGTATCTAATCCATATTGTGGATTGTGCTGGTTTTTTAATCTCTATTTTACATATATTTAATATCACGCATACCTATTCATGAAGTTTTGACACTTGACAAAAGTCGTTAACAAATAGAATAGTCTAATATTTACCCTTAATTTGACGTGGCTGACGTTATCTCGAGTGATTCACGTTTACTCGAAACGATATCTAAAGAGACACCCGAAAAACGTAAGAAGATTTAATAGTTATATTTGAATTTCATACATTTAAGTTTTTCGGTCTTTTACAGTTTGCCATAGGTTGTGGATCTGTGTCCGTCATTGAAGGCCTAAGGAAAGCTGTAGAAGTTTTTATGACACATTTTGACAGTCTCATCGAGAATCATACAACATATCTTCATTGTATACTAGTTCACAAATGTATTTTATAACTTATGTGTCATCAGTTTAGGGGTTACGGGTATCTGAATATTATGAATTTTAAATTTATTTACATCTTTTTTGATTTGCAAAAAGATTGATAAAAATATTCCCGCAATCGGTGTTCTCGGCTCCAGTATAAAGCCACCTGACCGTCATTAAATCTGCATGACCGTTTCATCTAATGTGCTCAAAGTAACTGTGTTATGAAGTGCTTGCCATCGTTTCATAAATATTTGAACATAAGACTATAGATATAATACCATTTTAGGTTAACTTTTCCAAAGAATTAAAAAACACAGATGCTTTAGAAATATTTTTTAAATCGAAATAAATAATTGAGAGTTTAAATTTTGAATTTGAATGATTTTACGAACTTTGTTAGCACATTAAGCGAATTTTCACAAAAACAAAAGCTGATTGTTATTTATATATTTTTTACCTCTAATTCACGATATTGTCTTTAAAGCAAACGTAGAAAGAGAGGTTCCAGTTTCCGATGTGGAGGATCTTGTAATTGTGGTTTTTGTTGCTGTGTTAAGGTAAGTTTTGTTCAAATATTCAAAAATCATTAAAATACTTCAATCTCCGTATAGCTGTACCAAATTTTTCAAAATTATGGAAAAATATGTTTATCAAAAATGCTTATTACAAAAAAAAGAAAACAAATGCCAAGCGCGCAGACCTAGAGCTTAAGTATTTAAATCGAAGAAAAGCAATTTGACATTATATTCTGCTTCAAATTTTTTATCTATGATACTGGTTACACACTTTTCATTATTCATTTGCAAAAAGTATATATATTCTTCAGAAAAGCAGATATTTTATATAAAAGTTAAAACTGACATGTACATCTTCCCACATATACTTGACCTTGGCGGTATCAAAGGTCTTTTATTTGTAGTGCAAAAACAACGCTGGTTATTTCAAGTTGGTTATAATTTAGAAAACTAATAAGCAAACATGAGCGTATGAAACCAATCTATCTATACAGTTCAGTATTATTATTTGTGATAAACTGTTTAAAAGAAATTGTGTTACATGTCTAATACAAGATCTGAAACAATATTTTAAGGTTAATACGTCATTATTGTCAGCTGGATAAATACTATCTAATAATTCTGTTCACATACGGTGAATTAAGTATTTTCAACATGTTGTTCAAGGAAAGATTGCAAGTTTGAGCAAAGTACAGAAATTATCAACGGGCTTTAAACAGCTCATCTGTGTTAGATAAACTATGGTAAAATCAAGATATATTTGTTTTTCTAAAATATTGTGCAGAAGACTTAGAATGAAAAGTCAGTGTGTTTGACTTATGAAAACTTAATGCTATTTCATTTCTTTTTAGTGTGAATTTTAAGAAAGAAACTTGAATGATTTTGATCGAGAGAAGAACGATGAACTGGAAAATTTTAACAGCATATTGTGACATTTAATAGCTTTATTTGTTCAATCTTTTAAAACGCAATTTTTCAGTATGTGTTGTTATTAAAAAGGAAGCAAAAATAAACCCTTATTCATGTCGAAAGGAAGCAGTTACTCTCTGTAAACCTCAATTAATTAGATGCCACTTGGAAGAGTAAAATGCGTAATAATATTTAATCTCAGGAAAATCATGTTAAAAGAAGTATCTTGATGAGTCTTGACCGACACAATTTCGTTTTTATTATGTTTACAAAGGTATATGAATCTGAGCAGAAGAAAAGTTTCTATGGGATTTTACTATGCGAAAAGGAAATAGCGCTCTTAGCGGGACGTTTACATGTCACTGCAAAATTTCTTCCTCATCTTAATACAACAACCTATTAAAGTAATTGTTTGATGTCATTTTACTCTTGAAGGCAAAAAATGCAATTGGAAATTCTCTACCTAAAACAGTTTTAATGTGTTCGAAAGGTATCTGGTGACGCCAGTTACTTTTATTTTTATTTTTTATTTTACGACTCACTAGGTTTTGACTTCTTAACGAAAAATTAGTATAATATTTCTGAGAAAAAAGGTTTGACATTTTCAAAGAGCCATTCTACAATGTTTGGTTAAAAGACGGCAGTTGAAGGCATTAAAAATAAAAGTTCACCATGTTATATGAATATGGGGAATTTGTTAGGCTGAAAAGGAGTAGGGGCGGTAAGGGTACATTTTAGCCCCAAATAATGGTTATAGCTCAATCAATCCAATATTTTAGGTAATTTATGTATAATTGTAGTACATCATAAAAATGAAACATTTGAATGAAATATT
>JAULBM010025400.1:0-11227 GCA_032357055.1 Geukensia granosissima
TACGTTCCATCTTGTGGAACAATCGGGTCGTACTTGAAAACGAAAGTAGCAATAGACGTTCGAACGTCTCTAGACTTTATACTACTTATGGCGGCAGTATTTTCCCGCCAAAATGCAAAGGCAAAGACCCGAGAATTTCGAAAGTTGTTTGTTTACAATGAAAACTGGTCCATGTCCCTGATGATACAGTGTATCAATACGTAACTCAACAGGAGACCAGTTTATTTACAATGTTGTTGCGCGATGTTTTTTTTACACACAATACGATACGTATATGTGGTATTTAAACAGCATGTACTGACTATTACCTGCTTAACAAGAAGATAAACCATGAAATTAATGACAATTTCTTGCTTTTAAAACATTAGAGTTTTGCCCTATTTTTTTTTAGTTGACCTGATCATTACCAAAAAAACATTACGCAATTTTGTTTATGTTTTCCCTCTGAACAGAAGCAACAACAAACTTCTGATGTAAAATCAAACTGGTTTTGCCCGAAGTTCAAATGTTTAAACAGTATATCTCTGTATATTGTGCAATTTACATGGTATTGTGCAAGTTCAAAGACCTTATCTAAGCAGTTTTCAATTTACCGCAAATTTGATTTTATAGGTTTTACAACCTGACCGGTGGCTAGGGTGTTTGTTGCTTCTTCGAAGCTAACAACACCAAAAAACAAGAGAGGAGCCATGTTTTGTTTTCTAAAGTTCTACATGTGCATATAATTTCCACAGGTATAAAAAAACAGAGTGATCTCTAAAAAACTAGTATCTGATCTTGAGCTGAATGGTAATTAAGTCGTTACCACTAGTTGGTATGGTCATATTCCATTCGTTAATCAAAATTTGCAGGTTATAAATTATTATAACTAATTGATAAAGGCATTGGGTTGTTCACTACATTAGTTTGATGAAACAATGAGTGACAAAGAGTTCCAAACTTGGAATTGTTTTACACAATCCTGTAATTCTTTTGATGTAATATTAAGCTGGAATTTTATATTCTAGGCTCAGCTGACAAAACATCATAAGTAATTTATAATGAAGTTTGATTTCAGTGTGTTTGTAGCCCTTAAAATTTTATCTGATGTAAGCTTCTGCGAACTCTGTTCACTGGGAAGTCTTGGAAATATGTTGAACTAAAACACAAATTTTAAATTTAAACGATTTTCATCTGCACGAAATACATGCTATAATTGTAAGCTTACTGCCCATGAAAAGGACTGTGTGTTTTACTACAATGCCCAGTATAGACAGAAGAATTCTGTTACCACACACAGCTTCATATGCTGTACTCTTAGTATCAAAGTTTCATCGAAACCCATAGCACAGTTTCGAATGAATTATTCACAGAAAATCTATGTATTAATTGACAAAAGTCAAGTTACCTCCCCTTGCTGATGTCAACTCTGCTTATTTTTCTTTCTACTGTATTCTACTTTTGTTTAAAGTGTCAACAAAATTTAGTAAATGGCTTAAGAAATAAGCTACTGGTCAAACTTTATTTGTGGTGGATATAACTGAACTTTCAAAAATGTGCAATTCATTTTTTTAATTTTAGAACAACATATGTTTGCATGCTTTGCCTTGTTGGATAAGTTTTATTTTTATTATGATTTTCAATTGTTGGTTTTTTTCTGTTAGGTAAAATTTAGGTGATGTACATACACCTTTTTGTCATAATTACCATGTAGACATGGTATAAACATGTTTATATCCATACCTGGTTATCTCTGTAAGTTTCATATGTTGTAATAACTATTTCATATTTTCCTTTCTTCGTATCTACTAGACACTGTTCTTTATCTGATCCATGGAATTTCCTACAAAGAGTTTAAATATATCAAGAATTGGGTCTTTCTCAAAAGACTATATTTACCTGATCCCATATGCTGTTATGGAATATTGGCAAACAGGAAGTAGAAATGTAACAGATACAAAACTGTCAAGCATGAAACAGTTTTGTTTACTGTTGCTCTGCACCAAATATCATGAAGATGACCTGTGTGGTTGAGAAAATTATGACAGAAATGTTCCAACATGATTAAAATCGTCAAACTTTAGATACACAGGAAGTGACTCAAGATGTGATATACTGATGCAGCATTGCCCTGTGCCAAATGTCAGGAAACTAACCTAAATGGTTCCAAAGCAAAATGTAACAAAAGGTTGGTCATGCAATACAAAAACATAAATGTGTCTTTTCCTAATGAAGTTGACAATGAAACTTCATATAAATGGAAATACATACAACACCAACATTAACTGATTAAGAGTGTTTTTTTATGTTCCTTAGTAACAGGTGAGAATAAAGAGCCTTAAGTACTTGACTGAAAGATTGATTGGTGTTTAACACCACATTGGTAGTATTTCAGCCATATGGTGGCGACCAAAAGATTAAAATGTCTCTCATTAAATATTTATCAACTGTCAACATAACTAAAATACATTGAGATTAAACATAAATTAAAGATTTCAAACTGTTTCAGGTTGGGATGTGAAGATTGATCTCATCCTGCATATATATATAATAGTTGATATTGGACAGTCAGCAAATAAATTTAGAGGCAATAAATAATCCTCAACATTTAGTCTCATTTATAATCTATCAGCAGAATTTTCTTCTATCAATCAAAATTCTAAAGACATGGCTTTTTTTCAAAATACTTAAACTAAATGTGCTTAAGATGAAAAAAAAAACAACTTGCTCCCTCCATACTCTCTATTAAGGACTCAAATAAAAATTTTAAATAAGGCTTTCTAAGAAATTTACAGAATTTTGCTGCCAATAAGATAATTAATTTTGCATAGCCTTATCATTATTTTTTTATCTTGATCTCAGAGATTTTCTATATTTTATACAATTTTACTTGTACCTAAAGCATCTTGGCTATTTTGTCTTGATAAAAATCTGGTGTGTTGGGTTTTGTTTGGTTCACTCACAGTTTACACTTTCTGTGTACTTTTAAGTCTGCTTGAGTCTGACTTCAGTGGTCCTCTATTCTTTTTATCTATATTTTGAGGGGCAGAAGGACCTTTTGGGGATTTTCCATTTTTTAGGGGGAATTTGCTTAAAGGGATTCAGGATTGAAAATTTCTTGGGGGTTGGATTCAGGATTTGATGATAATTTTCCTTGGATTTTAGGATTATTCCCCAATGCTACCCACCCTCTATTATAATGTGTTCTATATACAGTTAGATATTGCACTATTTACCCTACAGTAAAATATCCCCAAGTTTCAAGTTCATCCATCCAGTTATAAAGTACACTACCAGGCCCTATAATAAGGAATGGATCTATCTGATCATTGTCTTCTCCACAAAGTTTCCTCTTGTTGTCTGACATCTAAAACAAAAAATCAATACTGAATATTATTTTTGAAATTACAGAACTTTCACAGTCCCTTAGCATTTTGTAGGCTGTATATGTAAATCATTAACATATATGATTTTGTAAATCATAAGGGTACAAATGTATATGAATATGTAAATTACTAGTGTTTATGCAATGATGTAAATTAGTATATGAAAACCTTAGTGTACATGTAAATCATTAGTGAATTTGTATATGTTAATAATTAGAGAATATGTATATGTAAATCAAAGGTAAATGTCTTCATTTTTTTACTGAAAGTCACCTTTTCAGTGCATTTTGAAAAGAAACATGTTTACTAGACATTTAACTATATGTTTTGATATACTTTACATAATTTGAAAATTTACAAGTTATAGTCATGATCTTAATGTTTACGTATAAATAAAATACTAACCTGTCTAATAAATCTAGGTTTATGTTTTATTATATCAATTCTGTTTCCATGTTTTCTCAACAATGCAGAGAGAAATCCTATGACCTGCAACATACATTTAAACTTTTATTTAAAAAATTAGACTGCCTTCGGTGGTGTAACGGTTTGCGTGCTTGCCTTGAGTGTGGAAGGTCGTAGGTTCGATCCCCGGCCAGGTCAAACTAAAGACTTCAAAATTGGTATTTGCTGCTTCTCTGCTAAGCACGGAGCATTAAAGAGTAAGAGCAAAGACAAAGAATCAGAATAATGTGTCTGGGTAAAATGACATGCCTTCCTGTGGACTGTTGCCTTTGTGAGCTAGCATGTGAAAAAAACGGCTCAGCGTGTCGGTCAAGTACAAAGCAGGGTTCATCATCATCATTCATTAATATGCTCTCATCCTGAACATACATGAAATATTAGCCACTGGACGTTAAGCACAAACAATCAATCAATCAATTAAAAAAATTACTCAATGTATGTTTCAAAGAATACATCAATAATTAATGTCAACAGATAGTTATATCATGTAATAAGATCTTTAGCAAAATTTCTATTGGGTCCTATGTTCAACGAAGTTTAGCTATGGCTGTCTTTTTCAAGGACAATAGAAGGCCAAAGGCCATTCTGATTTGGCTCCTACATGTATTTGCCATGAATTTTCAGACAAGAAATATTAAAGCATGTTTTCCATGGAGTCCCATGGATATGTGAAGGTAATTTAAGTTAAAAGGGCAAGATTATTGGATACAACAGTGTGGTTTCTATTACCAAATATAATCAGACAAAAAAATTTTCAAAAGCATTCTATGTTAAGTTGAGTTTAGCTGTGATGACTAACTTAGTATATGCTCTGAGCCTAATTCAAAATGGGGACCAATTACAGAACACTTTTCCGAATAGGCATGTGGTTTCTAACACGAATACCTTAAACATGTAGCTATATTCCTACAGAGTTGTTTTGCTGTGGTGACCATCTGGGAAATGACTGGTTGGGTCATCTGATACTCCTCTAAATGAGCTTAATATTATTGCCCACCACAATCAAAGGGTAAATAAATTTGAAATAAACTAACAGATTTTTTGGTACCAACTAGGTAAGTACAAAATATGACTGCCAAATTAAATACCCAATATATGATTGCCAAATCAAATACCCTAAATATCAGAATAAAACTATTTTTTTCAAATATTCCACAATAACATTGCTTGAGTTTCATAAAACATCTCAAATTGAGATATTCCTCAAATTTACAAAATACTGTCATTAGATTGGTCAGTTTTTGAGTTGAAATTTGAGGAAATCCTCAAAGTGAGATGACCACCTTGGTGGTGTAATTGATAGCGTTCTCGCCTCGAGTGCGGAAGGTTGTGGGTTAAATCCCCAGCTGGGTCAAACCAAAGACATTAAAATTGGTTTTTGCTGCTTCTCCTCTAAGCACTCAGCTTTTAGGAGTACGAGCAAAGAATGGTCGGCCCAGAGTCAGAATAATGTGTCTGGGTAAAATGGCATGCCTTCCTGTGGACTGTTGCTTTTGTGAGCTAGCACGTTAAAAATCCGGCTCAGCGTGTCGGTCTAGTACATAGCAGGGTTCATTCATCGTCACTCATCATTAATATGCTCCCGTCCTGAATATGCATGAAATATTTGCCAGTGGACGTTAAGCACCATCCAATCAATCAATCATTTCAGACATATGTGTTTGGATATCTATTTTTATCCGACGTTTCCGTAAGAGAAGGGTTCCCGTTTTAACTTGGCCCTGGGTGTATATCTTGATTCCGTTAATATACATTGATTGCCGCACCGGTGATTGCCACCAGAAATAGTTAAGCGTTATAGCAGAACAACACAGAGTCCAGCATCTTCGACGAACGGGGCGAGTCACCGAAAATTGGAAATTATTAATGAGTTTTGTATGAAAAAATGTCAAGTCTTTTAAAAAAATATCCACTTGAAAAATCACGCTCGCTGTGAACGCCCAAGGCGCCTTAACCCGCACATGAAAAGAATATATATCAGGAGTGGTGTTGTATATATGTATACCTGTATTTTTACCCTTGTTCGTACCTCTTTACAGAACAATTAACATATGACACTTGTTGTTTCATCTGATTGAATATGATAAACAAATTATAAAAACAAAGACAGTATAGGTTTATTTTTAAAGCTTCTTCTGAAATATGACCACAAAGAGATATAAACAGTTTACAATTTAGGTAGAAGATTTTATAAGTAATCTTTAAGGTGGGTATAGTGTCGGGATAACTTGGACCGAAGTCGACTCGGACCATCTTAAGGACAACTCTGACCAACTTTCGGCGAACTAAAACCAGTCTTTGAACAGCCAGCTTAAACAAATCTTTCACACTCTAACCAATATACAAAATAACAAATTTATCGCCAATTAGTTGTCATGAATTTGTCCTTGGTTATTCTTAATTGGATTCTTGGCACATTTGAAATTGTAATACTTGGCGGTTTCCCATGAAAGCATGCATGCAGTTGTAGGGATAACATGACCTTTATAACTTTTATACTCATTATTTCTATTGGCCAAGCTAGTATGAATGGATGGTGACATCATCTATGACCTTTGTCATTCATGACTGGATATGCGACGGATAAGGTTACAAACTATGTGTCGAGATTTTTCAAGTTTACCCACTTTTCAGATTTATTTCTTACAAGCATCTGCTTACGTCTGCTTGCTTTTTCTTTTAGTAGGTCGAACCCATTATAAAACGTTTTTCGAATCACAGAGTGTATCTCCACATCGGATTAATATTACCTATATTTGAAAAAAGGCAATGTGACAGTTGTCCAGTTGTCTTGAATAAACAAGACCTACTTTCCCTTACTGATCTCCTTGGTTCACAACCATTTCCCGCGTTTTTGAAGATGTCAAGATTGTCCATATAAATTATGGTTTTTCAGATTTTTGTGTTTGTTCTGTTTGTTCTGTTCTTTGCCAGTCGTGTTTTTCGACTTGTCCCTTTTCGATTTAACATCTGTTCCCCTCTCTGAACTTTTTTACTGATGTATCTTTGGAGATAAAAATTCGTACTATTTTACTATTTACAGAAATAAAAAAAATCCCTGACAACATTCAGGGGGAATATGATGTGAAGAAACTTAAATCAATTTTTGGATCTCAAGACGATGATGTAAGCCATAAACATCTGGGATGCAGTTTATTTACTTGAATTTGAAACATGGTTACAGACCATTTTTACCTGCGTCACCAACGGCGGAAGCAGGTCTAGGAGTCACTCCCAATCTGATCACATCGGCCATTTCCGTCATAAAATCCGGTAAATTAGCCTCTGACCGAAGTAGTAGCCATTTATCGCGGCCATATTGATTACCGGCTGAAACTTTGATCGGTAGATTTATAATACATAACAGCAAAAACGAGGTGTGATGATTGAAGAAACTGACCTTTGGTTGTATTTATTTCAATAATGAAGCGTACAGTCTTCAAAAATGTCTCAAAAAGTCATATCGGCCATATTCATACAACTTTTTTCCGAGGCTACGATTACGAAGATAGTCGGAATTAGCCGAGCGTGATCCGATTGGAGTCACTCCGTCCGTCCGTCCCAATAAGCTTGTCATCGCAACTCCTCTGAAACTACTGATTCGATTTTCATGAAAATTGGTATGTAGATAGGACATCATATGTAGATGTGCATATCGCCAGGAAATTTTGATCCCCTGATTTTTATGGGAGTAATGCCCCTTGGAACTTAGAAAATAGTTATAAATGACCTTGTCAGCGCAACTCCTCTGAAACTACTGATCCGATTTTTATGAAACTTGGTATGTAGAGAGGACATTATATGTTGTTTTGCATATCGTTAGGAAATTTTGATCCCCTCATTTTTGTGGGAGTTATGGAACTTGAAACTTATAAAATACTCATAAATGACCTTGTCATTGCAACTCCTCTGAAACTACCCAACCAAATTCAACGAAACTTAGTATACAGTAAGAACATCAGCGAGCGATGCAGGTCCAGAAATCATTAGGTCTCACTTGTTATGTTTCACTGTATCTTTTAAATGAAACAGAAACAAGATTTCGAATCATGTGAAACATAAGAGACTAATTATTCGAATTGAAAATCATAACCAAAATAAATTTACTGGAACATTATGTCTTTTTTAAATGGTTGAAACGTGATTTGGATTTGCTGAATCTGTATTGTGAAGCATGTTTCAGATTCAGGTAAATAAAAGGAACCCCTTATGATCGATAAGTTTCCTAAAGTTCCTAAAGTTATGCCCCCGAGGGCGGCCGGGGTATAGAAATAGGCCGTTCGGTTTCTCCGCCTGCAGGTAAAACCCCTGCTTAAAGGGCGTTGGTTAGTTCGAGCGGGATGTATAAATACTCAAACTCCCCTGCTCAAAGATTGTGCCGGAGAAAAACTAGGCATTAGGTATCTCCGTCCTTGAGGCACTAGTTCTCTAAAAGGGGCGTCCCGGATTGTGGGAGATGTATAAATTTACAATCTGTCAAAAGGGAGACGTTTAAGACGCCCCATGTTTAGGAAATGCCACGTCCTAAGCACGCTAAAGACCCCTTGTAATAGCTGTTTTTGAGTGGTCAGTAGGCGGCCAGTTACAAGGCTAAATTTTCCGCCCCTATCCAACCCGAAATTTTTCCAGTGGCAGTCTTAAAGTCCCTCCCTTACCAGTCCCTTTGTTACAGTCTACATACTGATTTATTGTTTGCTCACTTGTTTCGGTCCTGAATATGCATGATAATTTGCCACTGGACGTTAAACAACAATCAATCAATCAATCAAATTCTTTATTTGTCAAAAGACAGATATTTACCCAAACTTTTCATCTTCATCCAGTTGGAAGACAATTTTTTCAGATTACCCAGACCATAGGGTCTTGTGAGCAACTGCCCTCACATACCATTTATCGGTGTCCATTTCCATGATCGCTCTTGTCTGGCCAAAAAAATTTCATCTTTTCTCTTAAACTTAAAGCTCTAAATCTCTGAAACTATAAAACTTAGGAGGTCCAAATTTGTTGTGCTTTATTTATGCAATGAAATTATCGACTAATCATATGACATTAGTCCTTGACCTTATTTGCATGAATCAAGTTTTTCTTGCTTAGGTCTGTTTCTCATTATCTATGTATCATATGTCCACAAAATTGAGTATGCTTATTCATTAACAGAAATACATGTACATGTAAATTTCAGCATGACACATGCCTAATGTCCTTGACCTAATTTTCACAGATGAGTGACTTTGTAAATATCTTGCATTCAAGTCCATTTCTCAATAGTTTTAAAGCTCATCAGTCATTAAATGTACTGATGGTATGACTAAGACTGGGTGTCTCGACATATTTATAGGTTGAAATCTGTGTACATAGAGGTGAGACATTTTATTGATTGCACTCGTGATTTTAATGGGAAATAAACATGGCAGAAAAAATAAAAGTCAACATTCTTCATTCAATATTTTGCCTAAATAGGGTGAAATTAAATAGTAATATGAAATTACATTTAGTCCATCTTGTATCTACTTTCTTGAACATGAGATGGAGTTTATTTTATATAGTGTTCAGACAAGTTATCTTATAAACATTTTATAAAAGTAGATTTATGCACAATTCCAAATTTTTATCTTCCCCAGTATGCATCAATCCATCTTAATTGCATATGCTGTATAGACCATTTGCATAAACAGTTATTTATTCCTTGTAACTCTTCTCTTATTGAAGACTTCTACTCATACATGAAGACCACTTTTTCTGTGCAGACAGGGTGGCCTCATAAAAGGGGTTGCTTTATTGTGAAAAGCTGTACAGGATGGATATTAAATTTTCTAAAGTCACATAACCAACAAAAATATGCATATGATAAGCATAATTAGGGCAATATGATATCACATTTAAATCCATTTCTCAATAAATCAATAACTTAGGTTTAGTTTGTGATGCACACCAGTCATTAACTCTACTGATGGTATGACATATTTATATCAAGTACTACTGTCGGCTCAGTTCACTTCAGAAATCGGCTTGTTCAATTTTGTCTTTTTTCAGTCTATTTTGGTTTGACTGTTGCTTAATAAAAATATCATTCTTACTTAGTTGTTGATAAATTATCAATAGGTGTGTAATTTTTCAAATGGGTATTATAAGTTGCATTGTCTATGGAATTTTGCATGGAGAAGGGAAACACCTCACTTTGGCAGGTTAACTTAAATAAGCCCCTTTCAGGTCACAAGTTCAAATTTTTGGTTGTTTTATGATCAGAGGAATATAATTTACAGTTTAACACTATATATATGGTAATACAATCATTATTAGAAAATTTGATTTTTAATGCATCATAAATTTAATATTGAAATTTTCCCATTCAAATAACTTTTTCAGATAATAAAAAATCTCCTAAGTAAGAAGAAAATTTTTTGCACTGAAAATGATGACATACCTATATACATTATCAGTAAAAAGTATGCCACCTATATCCAATTTTAAAATAAAATGATTCAATCAAGAAAGAGATAATGCTATGACATTTCCTTCTTCAGGTACTTCAGAATGTATATCTTAATTATGTCTGATATATTCTTCTAGTAATTTTTAAACCATGTCATTGCATGTAGAATTAAAATCAGAAGTTTAAGATATGAATGGTAGCAATCTGGTAAATTTGCAGTTTAGTCTTTCTCCGAAAACAATTATTGGTTTTATGACATACTTTGAATTAGTGACAATTCAATGACATTTGTTCACATTAATTATTTGGAGAATAAAACCTATGATTAGTCACATTTTTTGGTAATTTAGAAGCATAAATTGCTTTTTATACCCTGGGCATTACATTTTTCCATCATCTATCTTTTTTTATCAAAGATTTCTCAGCTTGTGTATATTGGATTGATTTGATATTTGGTCTGAAGCATTATTAGGATGGGTTGTACCTTGTCTCCCTTTTTCAGGTCCATCATATGTCTTCTTCCTGTTTGCAGGAGGGGCATCCATGGCACATGGACACATTTTCTGTATGTTTATACAATAATATTGTGTTTTCCTTATAATATGCCAAAATATGTCCCAAGGTTTGGAGGCATAATGCAAAACCCGGAGGGGAGTGCATTATGACTTTTAACCTTGGGACATATTTTGGCTTATTACACCAATTACACAATATTATTGTTATTATTACTCTGAATGTTTACTTCATTGTCAATAAAAGTAAGTAATCTCCGCCCACTTATTATCACATGATTTTTTTAAAGACTGCCTTTTACAGGGGTATTACATGGATTAGTCTTTAATATGTGTTAGCAAATTCTATCAACAATATTTGTCCTTTGTAAAAAGATGTAAAAATAGTAGAATGGAACTTTTTAAAAAGATTCCTACATGAAGGGTAATAATTCTTAATATTTCAAAAGTTT
>JAULBM010025411.1:0-11227 GCA_032357055.1 Geukensia granosissima
TGACAGTAAAATATATAAAGGAAGCAGACATACAACAACGGGTTGATAAAATGTGTTATACACAACAAAATAATGCATTGAAGTGCCTAACTGTCATGTCAGTTCCTCGCCTGCCATTGACAGGAGGTCGACCGGAAATCGTACCAAACAACCGTTACCGTTCGCGTTAGGACAGTGAAAGTGGCAAATGGCGGATGACTTTACATGAACCCTAAAAATACAGTGCCTTTCATCAGTTAGGATTTTTACCATATACATTGTATATGGAAAAGGTCATGAAAGGTCAAAAACCCTAAAACTCCTCATATTAGTTCGGGTAAAAATCTGAGCTTGGAAACAAAACATATTAAAGATTTGAATATAATCCCAAAGTCTCATCAAATTTTTATGCTCGGATTTTTCCAGCAGCCAAATGAATTTTTCTTACCTTTAACAATAGAATTCAACAATTTTGCAAAATATGTTAAATTCTTTTGAAATATTGTTCAATAAACTTAACTAATGGTTACAGTTTGTCTAGAAATTAAGTTGGAACTTTCTAAATTTTTTATTTTATAACTATATGCAAATTTAGGAAACATTTCCTTTTATGGTAATGTACTTGAGTTGACGTGCAAATTCAGTTTCTCAGTTACTACACATTAAAGGTGTGCTTATAATTCTTTAGATCTGCAAGTATTCTTATGCTATTATGCTTTAATTTGCCAAGCTCAAAACGAGAAAAAATCATCTAGTAATAACAAACACTTTAAGGAATGGCCAACTGTGATGTACAGCGATGTATTATTTTTCAAATTGAAAATACAGTGCTATTCAATTGACAAGAATGCTGTAGGTCCATCAACAGCCACAAGAGAAAACAGCCAGAATTTCTTGTCTATTTTTGTGTAATAACGGAGACGGGGACCTTTGAATTTTGATCCAAAACGAAAAAGACCAACGTTATATATTATAGATATAAATATATGTTCAACAAATCAATTCATTATATTTGGTGGGGGGAACCAAATTCAACTTTGCTGGACATCAATAGCGCTTTTGTAAACACGTGAACATAAAACACGTGTTTACCAAACGTATATAAATACATTATGTGTCCTTGACCTCATTTCTATGGGTGTGCAACTATGGTCATGTTTAAATATTTAGGTTGTTTACGTCAATCCAATTTAGTTTCTAAGCAATTGAATTTGTAGGCGACACCACCCTGTGTCCACGCTTTGATTCAAGGACTTCGTAAACATTTGCAAAATATCTTCCAATCCCAGTCCATTTCTTAACCATTGTTACATATAGATACATCATAGCTGATCTTTGATAAGATCTTGGTGGGTATATTTCAGTTTAGTACTTATATGTTGTCTGGCCTTGACATAGTTTTCATGCATGTATGACTTTTTTAATTTGCGACGTATTCCATATTCGAAGACTCACAATGTTGTGTCTATAGATATTTCTTAATTATCGTAATATAAATCATCTGAACTTGAATTCATTTTCACGTTCCAGAGCCTGAATTAGGTTCTTTTCTTAGAATTACACTTGGATGTGGTGTATTGATTTATTATTAAGTGAACATACCATTGTACAATTTGGGTGTTTTCCTGGTCTCATTTTCATGGTCAAGTGACTTTAGCTAAGTTTCTTAAATCAGTCGTTTTCCAAATAACGGCACATGATATGTAAAAATATATTGCTTCCACTGAAGTCTAAATGCGTCAAAAGTTGAAGTATGTCATTCTTCATTGTCATTCTAACTCTAATCATTCGATTAAACACTCAGTTAAACTGAGCAAAAAAAATTCTATTTACCACTGTTTGTAATTTTTAACTTTGAAAATAGCTGTCTGATAATGGCATAGGTTCTTAAATACTAGTATATAACACCTTATAAAATGTAGGTCATGTCTTGACATGTCTTTAACGGAGGCCATCAGATGATTGAACAAGAAGAAATTGAGGAAGATTTACAAAATTTAAAGAATTGGCAGTACACTCTATGGGGAAAATTTTTATTTCAATTTACAATGAACTTTTAACTACAGCCTAAGCAGCAAAAAAAAATAATAATAGAAAAATATTAAAATTATCTGCCACTGATCTGATATTCAGCTCAACGTGTGATAATGGTCGGTCAACATTTGTGTGTTTCAAATAAATAAGTCAATATACAGGAGTAGTATAGAGAGACCGTTAAGACTAATGATTGAGGCTGAGGGAGGTATATGACGCTACCGTAAAATATGTAACCGGAGATCACGTGACCTGAACCAGAAATTAACTCCCCGGATTGGGAAGTAACCGGAATCGAAAAATTCATTCAGCGGATTTAATGCTAAAGGGACTTAACCACTTCTATAATGTTCTAAATTGTATTTTCTGCATATTCTCGAAAGACAACAAGGGGCTTTTACCCGCCTTTTCGGGGTTTTGTCTCGTCTCTTCTTTTTTCTTAATATTTTCAGGCATTATTTCTATCTGATTTTATGATTCAGGTCCATTCAGGTCTTATTTCAATGATTAAGTTTCTTTGTCCATTTTCGAAGAGAGTGATCAAAGCGTTCCCGTCATTTTCGTGTGTTCATTTTTACGTCTTCACGATCTTTTTGGTTCTCTGAATATTTACCTTTTCTTTGGGATCTCTTAATCTCTCGATTGCTCTCCATCTGTTCAAGGCTAAGTCATTTTCTTCTGTTGAAGTTCGATTCTCTCTGCGTATATGCGAGCAACAGCGGAACTCTTTTCCAACCATTTCGGTGGTTTTTGGTTGTTTTCCTTCTTGTGAGTGGTTTTATCTAAATAACTTGAAACTGCTTCATTTGATCAAAGCTAAGGTTATTCTTCTCTAAATATTTGAATATATAGGGGCATTTAATGTGAGTTATCCTGACATTTTCTGATTTTATGCCTTTTTTTAGTCGGAAACACCAGAAAACCAAGAAAACGAAGACAAACAGCAGTCGCAGTCGTTCGCACGTCCGTAGGGAAAATCAAGTCTTTGAACAGATACATAAGTTTTAGCTTTTATCAAATTGAAAAACCATAAGATATTTCGAGATCTCAAAGAACAAGAACAAAACACCAAAAACAATTAAAAAAAACCCGAAAAATAGCTTGAAAACACCGTTGCTCTTGCTCTCACAGAAAATTCGATACACCTCCCATCGCTTCTGGTTGAGACCTTGTCCTGTTCCGGTCACGTTACATATAAGTCGTCCTCCTCGGCCTCAAATACGACCTAAACGGTTCCCCTATAATACTTTCAGCCAGAATTTTCTTTGCTACACTTGCATGCTGATTTGCATGTCAGTATTTTCAAATGAAAGTCAGAAAATATTCAGGCAACCGAAAAAAATCGTTTTTTAATAAAAATTGTTTCATGATTTTGAGAAATAGGTTTTGTTGAATGCATTTTGTAGTAGCGCTCTATAAATTAAAAAGTTTGAACAAATATTTATATTCTATATATATTAACATGTTTGTGAGTACTCAACCATCTTACTAACCTGTTCCGACCTAGGACATTGGTGTGACAAAACGACTCTAAAACCAGACTTTAAAAACCAAATATATAAGATTTCACCTTTGATGTCGATACATAGTACGCAGAAAAATTGATAAAAATAAAAAAAAGACAACTAGTAATTATGTGTTAGGGTTCTAACACAATAGTCACCAAAGTTCCAAAGCTTAACACTATAAGCGATATTTGATTTTAAAAAATTACCATCTGGGACCCAAATCCCTAAGAAATCCCCATTTAAGTCTCTAAATTTTACCAGTTAGGCCAATTGCTTATAAAAATGACTTTCTAAAAACCTTATACAGCTATTTAGTAACGAGCAAAACATGTATCCGTCATCTCTTATTTTTTTGAAGATACAAGTAAAGCAGAAAAATTACCGATTGGTCATTGAAATCAAAATAGTTTTTTCGTCTAAACTAAAGCTTAACTATAGTATGAATTTATGAATATTTCAGTTTCTCTGCAAATACATGTACCTATTTGGAATCCCTTTAGTTTAAACGAAACCTAAAAAAATCCTTTTGGGTCTCTCAAAATGTACCATTGTTGAATAAAAATGATCATGTACACAACATTATAAATTCCATTAGTAACGAACATAAAATATATAAGCTTTTCTTTAATTGTTTTGAAGGTAAAGATAAAAAAATTAATTTTTCACTTTGATCGTGTTTAATTACACCATGCAATACAAGATTTAAGTCTTTCATAACACCCAAAGAATAACACTTCTCTCTTAAAAACAGACTGCAGGTGTCCATATAAAATACGGAAGACCCCAACCTACAATCATACTAAATACATGTATGAGTTCCTTATTCCTGAGGATCTTAGAAAACTTAGACGGACAAATTTTGTGGGAAAGAAGAAAATTAACCTAGAAATACCGTGTTAGAATACTAACATAAAAGCCGTACAAACCGGTCTCGACTCTTTACCCGGTATATATTTCCAGAAAAAAATCACCCCTTTTGGGGCTTCATAAGAGTCTTTTTTGGAAAACAGAACAATTGTCATGCATTTCCTATATTTTGACAAAAAGTATAGCAAACATCAATTTTTTATTATTATAATTGGAAAATTCCCCATTTGGGCCCTCTAAATTGTATCATACGGGCATCTTGTTGGAAAATCTTTTTTGGAAAACTGAACAATTGCTTTGCATCTCCTCTACCAAAACCTAAGTATACCAATTATGAATTTTCTATATATTAAAATAGGAAAAGTCACCATTAAGAACCCTAAAGCTGTACCATGTGGGCCTATTGTTTAAAATAAACTATTTTAAACAATACATACACCTTATATAATTCTTTCGAACAATATATTATTAGGTACTCTTTAAATATTTTTACAAATCAAAAAAGTTACCCCTTCTGAACCCCTTTTTGTGACATGATTATACCCAGTATTATATTTTTACCCCTTTTTGGGCCCCATAATCATGGGCCTCTAGTTGGAAGACTGAACAATTGTCCATCTCCTATATCTACACATATATTATAACAAACATCAATTTTCTATTTAGTATAATAAGGAAAATATCCATTTTAGCCCCTTAAATTATAGTAAGTAGGCCCTTGTTTATAATAAACTACTCTGAACAGTACCAGATATAAATCTACTGTACTATATACTATCAGATACTCTTTTAATATACAAATAAAAAAAGTGACAAAAGAGAACCCCTTATGAACCCAAATATTTTGACATGTCGAGCTCGGTTTGGAATAATACCGTATAACCGGAAATTTTTGCGGAACGAATTTTTTGCGATCTGAGGGCAAAAAAGCTGAATCATTATTTTGCGGATTTTAATTTTTTGGGTTTCAATGATTTGAAAAAGAATAATTTTCATTTGTTACATTTCCACGACAGAACATTCACAGATAAACATAGTATACTTAAAACAACGATGTATTTTAATCAATGAACTGGAAATTTCGATATTTTTTAAAGAATTTGGACCATCATTAAACTGACTTTGCTTTTATTTTCTTAATAGTTGATTTTGTTTATTTTACAAATGAGTTGTTTATAATTTAAATGATCAGATATGTGTAGAGATTATTGTTTTTAAGTGTTTAATTCCCTCTTATAATTGATTGCTAATCATATGATAGATGTGTGAACTATTTTTGTATACATGTATAATCCAATAAACGAAGAGATAAATATAGAAAATAATTAGCAGGATGAAAGTGACCACTTGTCAATCATGATAAAATTTACATACCGACAGTTGTGATTTTTTGTTTATCAAATAAATGGCTACATCAACTATGTTTATTATTTTGCGGGTTTTAATTTTTGCGATCTTTAGTTAACCGCGAAATAACGCGAAAATTAGATTACCGCAAAAATTACCAGTTATACGGTAAGTGTTGCATGCACTCCCCCATGATATCTTCTTGTACCATATAAAAAATGACGCATGTAACTTTCCATGAAGCTGCATAAATATCATTACTGTAAAAAATTCACAAAGCAAAATTGGAATTTTTTTTCTTTTAAAACCCTAATATTCTGCCAATTTGCCCTCTTAATAAAACCAACATTATTGTAAGCTGTATCACATTTAAACCTCTTCTACCACACAAAACAAACACCCCAGCCCTTTCCAGGAACTAAAGGAATCCCTTTAATGCAAAAAGATTTAAACAGTACCCCTTTTTGAGCCCTTAAAAAGTACAAAGTGGACCGCTTGTTTGCACGAAAAAGGTCGATTGTACACCTAGGGATACCTAGGGATACCGTCTTAAAATTCTGCTAAGTTTATGTCCATTAAGCCTGCAGAGTAAATGGTCGGACAAGTTCAGGGTACAGGAAGAGAAATGATAGTTTGAGCGACTTTTTGTCAATAATAGTAAGAAGAAAAAACGGAACAAACAAAATTAGACTTCCAAACTATGTTTGGGCGACTTAACAAACTGGGTAAGGATACTAGCACAAAAGTCGCCCAAACTTTAACTTGACTCTGTTTCAAATAGTATATATTAAAAAAATACATCCCTTTTGGCGCCCCAGAATATCATATGATCCTCTTGTGGAAAACTGAATAATTGTCATTCATCTCCTATATCTAGACATTAAATATAACAAACATCAATTTTCTATTTCTCAAAACTTGTACCAAGTGTGCCTCTTGTTTAAAGTTAACTATTTTGAACAATCTGTTGTACTGTTGTACTTTATATTATCAGATGGTATTTTAATATACAAAGCAAACAAGTGACAAAAGTTACCCCTTATGAACCCCCACAATGTGATAAGTCTTTGATTAGAATAAAAAAATATAACATACACTTCCACATGAAGGCCTCTTGTTCTTTATAAAAAAGGATACTTTCCTATAAGTGCATACATGTGAAAAATTTTCCTTTAGAACCCCTTAAATTCTGCTAAGTGGGCCTCTTGTTGGAACAAAAATTACTGTAAGTTGTAGCACATGTGGACCTCTTGTATCACACAAAACAATAACCATCAGCGCTTTTCAGGAACTGAGGGAATCCCTTTTAGGAAAAGAAATTTGAACGAAACCACAATGTGGGTCCCTTAAAAATACAAAGTTGGACCCTTGTTTGCACGAAAAAAGTTGATTGTACACCTAGAGATACTGACCTACCATACTACCAAATATAATGTTTCAGTTCGTTATGCCCTCTACGAAAATGGACAGAAAAGTTCGGGAAAAAATAATAAGAAGAAACGGAACAAAAACGACAAGTTTTCCAAACTACATTTGGGCGACTAAATAATAATGAAAAACGGAACAATAAGTCCTCTAAACTACGTTTGTGCGAATTAATAATAAGAAACGGGACAAAAACAATAAGTCTTCCTAACCATGTTTGGGCGACAAAATAAGAAACGGGCAAAAACAATAAGTTTTCCGAACTTTGTTTGGCCGACCTTATAATAATATTAAGAACGGAACATAAGCAATCAGTCTTCTAAACTTCGTTTGGGCCACTGAAAAATAAGAAACGGAACAACAACAAGTCTTCCAAACTAACTTTTGGGCGACTTAATAATAATTAGAAACGGAACAAAAGAAATGCGTCTTCTTAACTACGTTAAGGCGATATTAGAATCGGTGCAAAAACTAAAGGTCTCCCAAGCTACGTTTAGGTGACTTAACAAGATGCACCAAACTCGAAAATGAACTCGCTGTTTCTTACAACTATTTCAAATTCCAAACACAGTTAATAACAAATCTGCTTCTCTTCAGCTAAGACATCAATAAAAACATGTTAGATTAGATTTAGTGTAAAACCATCCTTACGGTATTGTGCAACTGCCAAAGGGAAAAAGGATATCGACTATATGTGAGCAAAAATCTAAGAAAACAATGACTGAAATTAGTTTTGGTGTAAAATATTGAGCAGAAAACTAATGGTAATATCAAATCATCATAAAATTATGTAGATAAGGTGAGATACAGATTTAAATGTATACGCTCACTTTTTTTATGTTTAAAGCGAACTTTGCTACAGGTTAGTTCAACATCCAAAACAACATTAATGTTTTAAGTAAATCTTTTCTTAAAGATTTCTATTTTGCAACTACTTACATATTTCAACATTATTGTTTATTTTTTTTTGTAGTTCAGTAACAATGAATATTGAAAGAAGAACTTTAGTCTTTCTGACTTGTCTTATTGTACTAATGTCACTGACGCTGTTAACATTGGAAAGAAACACACCGATCAAAATATCACGAGCATTTAATCATGTACATAGCATGTTAATAAAGCAGCAAGTTTTTCACTCTTCGCTTGGGCAGGGTGCTAAGAAAGATTTCAATGAAACGGCAAATTCAGATCAAATGCATCAACAAAGCAAAACAACTTCAACTCCAGAAATGAATCTGTTACAAATCATCGAATCAATTCGTCGAGATTGTGGACAGTTATGTGACACTTCGCGCCCTGGTACCCCAGGGCCCTACTTTGACTACATTACGGCACCTGTTGATTGTGTGGCATTGTTCAAAAATGAGTATATTGATCGAGGCCATGGTCTGTCGCATGCCCCACAAGAAATTCCTAAAGAGCTTTTGAAATATTATTCAATGAATGGCCGTGTTTCTATTACTAAATATTACTTTGACAAACCTTATTTAGGTGGAAAGGCCATGACACCCGTATGGACAAATGAAACCGTTGAAAATATGATAGCGTTAGCAAAAAGGGGTAAGTTACCTGGAACGTACGGAGAGGATGAAACGAATGCTCTAAGAGATGGCCTGAAACACGCATCTGATGTCAAATATGGACGCGTTCTTGTCATCGGGTCCGAAAATCCATGGGTTGAAGCATGCGTTTTAGAAGCAGGTGCGCGTGAAGTTTTAACATTAGAATATGGGAGCATCAGATCAGAGCATCCACAAATAAAGACAATCGTTCCGCATGATTTCCGAATGAAGTACTTGAACAATACTCTCGGAACATTTGATGCTATAGTTACCTTCAGTTCAGTAGAACACTCTGGTCTTGGCCGATATGGTGATGGCTTAAATCCTTGGGGAGACATTATTGCAATAGCAAGAGCGTGGTGTGTGACTAAAAAAGGAGGTTCTTTAACAATTGGAGTAATGTACAATTATAACCATGACAATATACGATTTAATGCAGATAGAAATTATGGTAAAGTACGATATCCATATTTGACTACTAATTGGAAACTATCGTACAAGGGAGGCGGATCACAAAAAGTCCATGTGTTTGTTAAGGATAATACATAGTTTGAGTAATATGTACTCATGTCAGTTGTATGTGGTTGTGTTTACGTAATCATGATGCTCTTGATGGAGTACGATTGGGTTGTAGATAAAATTTATAGTGTATGGCAGTGGTAAAGCCCATGTTTTTCATTACCAGGATGGATATCAAAGGCACATTTGTGAGCAGAAAAGAGTCCTTTTGTCGGTGTTTGGGTTTTTTTTTTTTTTGGTCTTGTTAAATAAAATTTCGGAATGGATGTGAAAGCAACCGTATTACTTGATGTTGAACACAATTTTAAGGGACGTCTGGTGATTGCCACAAAGGTGCAAAACAAGCGTGTAATATCACCACTTACGAAAGCCCTTAATCGCCCTTATGAAGGCTAATCCAAAAAAGCGCTTTGTACGCAGATAAATTGTTAAAAATTTAAATGAGGAATGCATTGCCGCCTCTCCGGCCTTTATTCGATCTTCTTTCTTTTTATAAACTAAACAAAAAATCGTGTATACGATGAAATAATACTGTCCTTGCCAGAATATAATCAAAAATGTACAAGTACAGAACATATAATACAAAGACAAACCCATTACCACGATGAGTACGTGGCCCGGTATAATCCCCCGTGCACCACCTTACATCTCTGTGGAGCCAATTTTTTGTCTTCATTTTGAACGCATTTGTGATTTGAAGTACTTTTATAGCCCTATTTTTGACGATTTTAGAGTTTATATATTGTTAATTTTGAAGCGGAGATACATTCCACTAGATTCAAGTAGACATAAAGGGTATCACTGAAAAGGTCTAAATATTGCCTTTCCAAAACATATCTTGTATTGTTGATTTGAGCTACAAAACGTTGTTTAAAATAGTAGCCCTATCCCAATAGATATGACAAAAATCTAAGTTTTTGGTCTGTCTGCCTATGTGACTTTATATTTTTATGTTTCTCAATACATTTGATTACTTTGTTGTGTTTTATTGTTATATTGTATTAATGTTATTTCTTTTGACCATTATGGTGTTAAATATCCAAAGAAATCCAATTTGCCAATTTGGAATTTTCACACGTTCACTATATTTTAATACTCTCGACATTTGAGTTAATTTATGACTATAAACCGATAATAATTAATGAAAAGTTTATAAAAGGCATCAAATGAGCCCATTATTTTATTCATATTTTCGAAAAAAATATAATCCCTACCCCTAATTTATTTATAACCACTCTGATTCTTACAAAAGTACTCAGAAGATGACATTTGCGGAATGCTAAATTTCTTGATTGACAACATTTAGTAATGTTTGGCGGGCGTGTGTTTCAACAGACCGTCGGCATTCGAATGAGGACCAACTGTGCACCCCTTCTCGTCGATTTATTCCTTTATTCGTATGAAGCTGACTTCGTACAGAGCCTTCTACAGAGAAAAGAGAAAAAGTTGTCTCAGTCTTTTTTTTTACGATCCGCTTATAGATGATGTCCTTTTACTTAATAAATCTAAATTTGTGACTATGTTGACCTCATCTATCTCATTGAACTAATTTGAAATCAAATATACTACAGAAACAAAAAGGTCTGCTTCTTACCTAGACAACACACCTAGAAATTGACAGTAAGGGCGGGTTAAGAACAAAACTTTACGACAAGCTAAAGAAAGATGAATTTGATTATCCGATTGTAAACTTTCCATTCATGTCTAGCAACATTCCAGCCGCACGAGCATACGGCGTGTATATCTTTCAATTGATACGCTACTCCAGCACTTGTGCTTCCTATCAGGATTTTATTGATAGAGGGTAGCAGCTGACGAGAAAGCTACTGAGCCAAGGGTTTCTAAGGAAAAGATTAGAGTCATCACTCCGGATGTTTTTCGGTCGCCATCATGATTTGGTTGACCGGTGCGAAATATCCATTTCACAGATGACAATGGATATCTTCCAACTGTCATGAATACAAATCCGTTCCTATACCTATTGCG
>JAULBM010025422.1:0-11226 GCA_032357055.1 Geukensia granosissima
CCAGATTGTTTTCAAAATGTTCTTTTGCAATTTTTTTCATATTATTAACTTTATTTCTTTGTTGTTTATACTTCTTTATATCATTTTCCCGATTGAATTTTAAAACCATTTTCCGCAGCCGATCTCTCACGCGAATTTATTTTCTTAACTGATTATTGAACCAAGGTTTAACATTATTTCTTATGGTAACTAATTTAGTAGGAATATAATCTTTTGCAATCTCTAAAAACAATTTGGTGAACGAACTCTTCACACATTTCATCTACATCATTTAAAACCCCCAGTTTTTGTTCCCAATCGATATTTGATATTTTATCTTCAAATCTTGAGACATCAATTTTGTCATACAGCCACACTTCTCTTTTGAATGAAGAGGGAGATCATTTGTGACAAACGATAAAAGCTAAGGCCGCGTCACGATCACTTGTATGTCTCGGTATTTCTAACACGTCAGAATAATTTAAATTTATACTATCACTTACAACAATAGGGTCCAGCAGTGTGCTACTGTATTCCGTAACTCTTGAATTACATTTCTTAAATTGACTGCAATAATATTGTTATTATTATGTGCTAATACGTTACTGTTAAAATCGCCCGAAAGCACGATGTTCTCGTTAATCTGATACGCTAGATCGATCGCATAATTTAAACGTGTCCAGTATTCTACACCTGGCCATTCTGGTCTATACGTATTACACAACAGAAATGCATTTTCCTTAGCACGGATTTCAACCCATATAGTTTCGTCAATGTAATTTTCAAGTTCACGACTTCTAATCATTGAAATATTTTCTTTCGCATAGATAAGGAGCCCTCCAACCGAATTATTCCGATCCTTACGTTGAGAAATGTTTGTAAATGACTCTGAATATCGTTATTTTGGATATTTTCATCAAGGTGTGTTTCCGTTACAACTAAGATATCAAAGTCTTCAGCAAAGTTTTGAAGGAATTCTATTTTGTTTCTAATATTTCGGATATTTATGTTGCATAGTGAAACTGAATTATCACCTAAACTTTCTGAGATCGACGGTGTACTCGATAGGTCATGTGTACCATGCTTCCGTATAAAAATAGACCGTTTGGTTTCTCCACCTGCAGGTAAAATCCGTGTTAAAGGTGCGCCTGTTAGTCCGAGCGGGATTATATATACTATTTAACATCAAATTTTTGTAATTTGTCATAGAAATTTCCGAAAAATCGCACTGTAATTACAACTATTAGCTATTTTTGAAATTCATAATTCACAACTACATGGGTTATACGTCAAAATTATTCAGGTAATGATAAAATGATTCAGCGCCAAAAAATCATATGCCTGATGAAGCTCTATCGTAGTGCGAAAATTTGCATTTAATTTCTAATTTTTGTGTATTCAAACATCACACATAACAGTGTTGTTATGATTATTATCTCTAGACCTGTATTTAATTATATATATTAATCGTATTAGTCTGTTTTGACTAATCCAACGCTAATTAAATGTGGTTGTTGCTGTTGATATATATATGATTTGGCACAACGGTCTACTGGCAAATAGTTGGTATGCCTATGAGCACAAACTATGCTCATTTCATTGCACATTTTTTTTCAACTGTTATGAATCACTGGAAAAGTCAAAGTTACAAATTAGCTCTTTCAACCAGATTAAAATGCTTTTAGATATATATTAATAAGAGAGACTTTTTTAAATTTTAAAAAAGCAATTTATCAAAATAATTTAACCTTAACCTTAAATAATCTTATATCAGTGATGCTCGCATTCCCTTTCTAGTTATAGATTTAAAAATTAAACGTGATTGTTTATGTTCTAAATTTAATTATAAACTGGACTTTTTTTCTTTAACTATAGTTAAATTTCCATTCCTTTTTGTGACATGTCTTTGTCCCCTTTTTTTGGTTTTTACATTTTACAATTTGTTCCCTTGTTGCTCGCAACCTACTTCTTACTGGTAAACAGAGATAAACATATTTTTAACTGTCCTTGTAAATGTCTATTCAGTTAAAAATAAAGAGCTAACTTGAACTAAAAAATCTTAAATATATAAATATGAAGAATCAAAATGTGTCACAATTTTGGATTATTTGGTACAAAAGCAATCAGGCAAATTAAAAATGCAGTTTTTAAGTAGAAATTTTAAAATGTTGTGTAAACTGTAATTTCGCTGTTCACATCTGTATATAATTGAAAAGTGAATAATTTAACATTTTGAAAATAAAGTCTTTTTTCTCATATTTTTTGAATGACATCTCATATAATACTGCAAACACCACTTTGGTTAAAGCATGTTTATTTGCGATTCATTCCACCCTTTATTGATTACAGAAAACAAAGATTCGCGAATAAAAGTTTCTTACGTGCTAATTGAGATCTGAACGTCCTGATTACCACAGTTTAAAGCACAATATGTCTTGGCATTTCATGCAGCAGGAAGTCAGTAAACTGATCATCTCTCTCTGTTAAATCGAAATATTGATCACTATGGTGCTTATTAATATATTCTAGACCAGAATAAGAAATGGCTCCCGTTGACTTCGTTTTAAAAGATTTTCCATGTCTATTGCGCAGGTTGCGTTTCTGGAAAACATGTTTCAGTTACTTTCCTTAGCATTTCATTTTACAAACGAGAAATTGCAAAGGAGGGGCGTAATGTTTGTCAGCTTAGTTTTACATAGACCTGTCAATTTCGTGTTGACCTCGAGTTTGGCAGAAAATTTGGTATCCCTTATATAGATTTGTCCTGCTATTGACGCCGACATATAGGACGAGGATGAACTTAATAGGAATTAGCAACGATATACTGTATTTGATAAAGATCAGCAAGTACATGTGTTCTTGAATTGAAATCCATGAACTGGTCACTGGAATGAACTGGTCATTGGAATGAACATCGTATTTACAAGAAGGGCAAAATCAAACAGCATCAAACTTATTTTGGGGGAAAATCATATATAGAATAGAAACAGCTAAATCAGCAAAAAAAAATTCCAATAAACAGAAATCTAAACAGATATCACAGACTTAAACTACACATAATTTACTTCTGCAAACACTCATTCATTGTACAATACTACAACATATGTTGAAATAACTAATAACTAATCAACCATGAAGCATTATGTTTGTTCAGAAACATCTGTTGGAACCAACTACATCAAATGAAAACAACGCATTTTTATTTTCTGTAATGTCCTGTTAAGACGTGGTGCGGTAGGCACATCTGTTATTATTTCAATAACTAGCACGTATATGATAAAAGCAATTGAATTCCGACATGACTGTGTTTTAATAAAATATACTTTTGCTCATAAATAAGAAATATTTTTATATTTTTGTTTTCTACCTTACATTAGAAATAGGTATAGCTAGACCTTGTCAAGCATTATTCATCTACGAAAATGGCAGATAATGGTTACTGGTGATATATTTCATTAGCATTGGTAATTTTGTAATAGAGGATAGTTAAATAATAAAACTGGGTGAAATAAAGCATTTAAAAGAACTTTATTCGGAATACAAAATTCGCACGTTTTCACAAAAGTTTCAGGGTTTCAGAACACATCAAACTAGCCATCGGTCAAAAATGTTCAAACAAACACATTTGTAGATTAAAGTAAATTAATGGGATTTGTGTAAAGATTTTTGGCATTCTGGCTCATAGTTTTGCATGCAAGTCTCCAAAGTTGAATTTTTAACTCAGAAAATGTCAATTGTCCATATTAATCACCAAGTGTATATGTTGGAACATTATCATTTTTAAGTTGTTCGAGAAATGGGTCAAATTATGGTATGATTTTACAGTTACATGTACTTTAACCTTTGAAATTTGCATTTTTAACATAAAGACGTGTTCAAGCAGCAGAAAGTAAGATGAGCTTATTAAATGATTAGCATTATTCCGTTCAAGAAAATTGCAATGAATATAAATAGTTATCTGTTGAATCATGCATAATAATCTATTACATTGATTTTGTCGTTCTTCTACTAGGCGTTCATAAAAAATATATTTCTCATAATATATTAAGATTGAGAGCAATTTCGCCGTCAAAAATTTCAATAGAGTAGATGTTTCGTATAATACCATCGCAAAAGTAGTAACCAAAATACAAAGTAAACAAAAACATGGGTTTTGTGAATAGCATTACCCTTTTAAAATATGTCCAAAATTATATCTAGATTTCATGCGTAAATAGAAATTTAAGGCAGTTACGAGCAAATGTCTATAAATATTATAAAGAAAATAATATTATAATGCAATTTAGTCGGCGACGAACATTTTCTTTGCAGTGTCTTTTCAAATATTCACTATGTATGCAGATAGGTTCGACTTGAATGTTGCTAGATATGAACGAAAGGTTTGCAATGGGAAAATCAAAGTCATTAACAGACGCAGAGACTGATGGATGGCCACTTTTCACTTTTCAACAATAACAAATAATTGTGTTTTACATTTGATTCATGAACTGACATCATAGCGAATGATCATCAATGTTTTGAAACATCTTGACACGTCTTGGAAACATCAAGACATGTTTTGAGACATATTTGAAGACATGTCTTACAGGTATCAAGTTGTTAAGCCTGTTTCAGGACATGTTCTAAAATTTTTTATGTATGTGTTTCAGTGCCTTTGTATCATATTGTTTAAAGTGTATTGAAGACATCTTAAAATATCTTCAAGACTTCTTGGAACTTATCGTGTCCTCAGATTATGTTCCGAAGACATTTGTCTTTAGACAAATATTTTATGTTTTAAAAGGAATTCGAACATACCAAAGGGACAGACAGAAATTGTCAAGTCGGAAGACAAAGAAGACCATTGACAACAGAATGAAAGGAAAGACAAACATAGAAATACAACATCACACAGAAACTAAAGCTGGAGTAACACGAACCCTACAAAAACCAGGATGAGTTAAGGTGCACCGGAAGGGTAATCCAGACCTGCTCCACTAGTGGCAGCCGTCGTGTTACTCAGTGGACAACGCCGTTGTATAGTCACAATAAATATTAGTCACAAAGGTATAGGAACGGATCTGTATTCACGACAGTGGGAAACATCTATTGTAATTTTAGAAATGGATATTTCGTACCGGTCAACCGAATCATGATGGCGACCGAAAACTTCCGGAGCGATGACTCTAATGAGAAACCGTGGGCTCTGTAGCTTTCTTGTCAGCTACAACCCTCTATCAATAAAATCATAATAGGAAGCACAAGCCCTGAAGTAGCGTATCAACTAAGAAATATTCACTTCGTATGCAGGTGCGACTGGAATGTTGCTAGAGATGAAAAGTTTACATCGGAAAATCAAAGTCTTCTAACCCTTGTCGCTAAGTTTTGTTCTTAACGCGCCCATTATTTGCATTTGTAGGTGTAAGTCTAGGTAAGAAGCAGACCTATATGTTTCTCTATTATCTTTGATTTTCAAGTTCAATGGGATAGATGCGATCAACATAGTCACCAAATTAAGAGTTATTCAGTGAAAGGACATCATCTTTATAGCGGCACGTGAAACCAAAAGATTGAGCCAACTTTTTCTTTTTACTCAGTAGAAGGCTCTGCATGAAGTTAGCTTCACTCGAATAAAAGAATAAATCGGCATACTGTATGTCTGAAGACATGTTGTGTATTTTTCGCAAGAATGTGTCAAGAGATTGAGAATCCTTTTAATATGATTAGTGGGTATCCTGTAAAAATTGGTGTAAGTGTTTGTGTGTATGTAGGGGTAAATGTATAGAATAGTTCAACACGTGGAAAGACACCATTGGGTTACTGAGAGCTATTATTTATTTACCCTAAATGGCCACGTGGTCCCGGTTGCTGTACACAGTGCAAGTGATGATGCCAGAGATGTCACATCAGCGTGAGTTCAAATTCCAGTGAGAGAAAAAACAAATATTTACAGGTACACAATTCATACCTACCACTGGTTGCTTACTTGTAAGACGTTAATATATATGTAACAAAGGTATATAAGTCAAATTACTCCAAGAGGAAGCAAATTAAAGGGACTACCGTATTACATGTATTATTTGCTGGTCTAACAGTTTGATTCCGAAACAAAATCTTCATGTTTTGTCAGAAAAAGGCCATGTTGATAATAGATAAGCCATTATACACGACAGGTAGATAAAAAACAAGTAAAACAAATTACTTTTTTATGCTATGTACATTTCAAAGAGTAACCTCTCATTAGTAGGTTTTAAACCACAACATTAGAAGACCAAGATCCAAACATGGTGCAATAAGAACTTAAATCCAAACAAAGCACGATTATCAAATTTAATATTCGTTCATACTAAACGCTTTTCATGTTTAACCTTCATTCGGTATATGTTTGTGTCAAATGGATTTGTTTTAATTACAATATTACGGTTTGAAGTATATTGTGGTGAAAAGTATCCTCATTTATAAAACGTTGGCATCGCAACTGAAATGTAATCCTTAGTGACTGTGAGTTAAATGACGCAGTAAAACAAATAGACAGAACACTAATTGCTTTTCCGAATAGATATTTGACAGGAATTCCTATTAATGTTTGGCAGATAATGAAACCTGAAATATACTTAGTCTTGTAACATTTGTGTCACAATTTATGAATTGGGGAAGATTGTCTCACATGTATCTGTTTACTGTATAAAACATTGCTATGCCAATTATAAGGAGAGACTATTTTTTTTACATTTTTGAATTATTCATCTACCATTTAGTGAATCAAATATATATCCTGAATAGATAATAAAAAGAAATTGAGTACTAACAACATGTCACAATTTATATTTTAATTTGAAAAATCTACCAAAGACTACTGCACATGAGAGTTAAAATTAAGCAGCAGATTTTTCTTATGTAAAATTGGAACAATATTAAATGTTAAAAAAATAAGATTCAAACCTTGCATACGTTTGTAACAAATATTTTAATCCGTTTAAAGCGCTTTTATGGAATGACCTCACCAGACACGTTATAGCCAAAAATAGGACGATCGGTAGAAAATCATGAATTTCAAGTTGGAGTATGAACCAAAAGAAATATACAGTTCATGACGTCATTAGCGCCGATAAGTCAAATATGAAAATACCACTCAGGGAATTTTAAAATCATAATGTTGGAAAGGTGTAAACTTTATCCTTCCAAAGTATATTTCAGTACGCTAAAAACAGCATACAACTCAATAGCTTTAAAGTTTTCTACGATAGCGATTTTTTTTTCGGGAAAGAAGTTTTTAAATGGTGAAGTATTATCATGATATTTTTATGAAACATACCTCTTCCTTTAAAACTGTATTTGTTTTATTTTAAATTAATATGATTTCTATGGGGAATGCATTACAAACCGGGCTATAAGTCCAGTGAAAAAAACAAAGTATAATACATTAATATCTGGCCAATGGAAATGATAAAAATCTATCTTCAGTTTGGAACACGTGTCAACATTAAAGACATCATGGATTCTAATTTTAAGCTCAAGTAAAAATTCTATAAAAGCAGTCAAAACACTTCAGTGCAAATTATAACCTTGTCCTCCTTTACGGATTAAAACCTTATCCAACTACAACATCCCTATTGCAAAGACTTAAAGAGTTCTTGTGGAAATAAAATAAAAGTTGTCAGAACAAATTTTCGGTATCAATCATAATTTTGTTTACCGGTACGAAATATCAATTTCAAAAATGAGAATGCATACTTCCCCATGTCATGATGTCATGATTGCAAATCCGTTCCTATAGCGGTTGAAATCAAACACTGGCTTGCACTTCTGTGTAACACGACGGGTGCTTGCCCTTCCGGAGGACCTGAACGAACCTAAGTTTATGTAGAGTTTGTAATACTCCAACTTTAGTTTAAATTGTAGTGTTTGGTTAACTTTATTTCCTTTTGTTTGCCATGGTAATATCTGTTTATCTGTTTTTCTGACGAAACTATTTTTGTGACACTTTGGCATCTTTGATTTTGTTTTACAGATTTTTTTCTGACACTTGTCATTGTGTTACCTTTTTTCCTCCCATGGCCACTTGCCATTTATAGTATGCGAAACTGGAATTCAGATTATTGACATTGTGTCCTGAAATTTGGGATATGAGCTCAAAGCATTTTGTTTTATGCGATAGGTTAACTTGAAATAAGAAGGGCAATAAACAAAACAGAAACGTAGATTAAAGGAGAACTGTAAACATAAGAGGATTGTTATTGTGTACAAACACGCAGGTATAGTCGTCCACTACCATTAAAGCAGAAAATGCAATGAAGAAGTTGTGTAGAGCATTCAATCTCAGGTGATGAGGTCGAAATTTTAAAAATGGAAACATCTAGCCTGAAGAAATATGCTTTAGTTTAAAGCGGAGACGTGTAGGGTATGGCATCTCAGCGCATTGTTGTCAGATGCTTACGAAACATTGAAATGTAAAAAAGCGATGGCAAAGACTGCAAATGCTTATGTAAAATCCACAACAAATCGAAACAACATTTCGAGGAATACACGAAACTTAAAAGTTTAAAAATAAAGGGAGGAAGCAAAAGATAATTTAATAAAACCCACCAGAGGCATACGACTTAAAGGCCAGATACCATGCACCACCAACTATTTTGCTATTCAGATTGATGTATTTTTGTAAATTAATGTATCTTTTTATACTATTATTTAAAATAAAATTGGTATCTGAGTTGTATGTCAATGCGTACGATAACAGAAGAAAATAAAATGCAGCAGAAAATCGATATTGAGTTAAAACTGATCATGTCCTTCGTGTTCATCCTATTTAATCTGTACTATAGTAATATAACTCAATGACTCCATGTTTATATCACCAAATATATGTCTGGCATGATTAAATAGAGCAGTAAATATATTTTTAGAACTTGCAAAAAGTAAGGTAAAAGTCTATCTATTCTTACTCGCTCATGCTAGAAATAAATCTTTCGACGCTTTGCTATTCGAAATGGTTTTACTTTCGCAATTGTAAAATTCATATTGTGTCTTTGCCTTTCTTTTGGACATTTTCCTTCAAATCATTGAATCTTGCACTTCTTCTATAAAAAAAGAATAGTTTCTGAACTTTCTGAATTTTTTTCCCACAGTATATGTTTTTAACATTATAAAGGCTATCAATTTAATACTGACATCAAATAATTTGAAAATAATCCACATATTAAGTATTTAAATTATGATTTATTTAAATTGACGATTACCACTGCTTAGTTTATGAAAAATCACGAACGCTAAGCAATCATACAATCTGCATGCGTCTTTAGTTTGATTAAAGAATGTGAGAAATGCTTTAAGCAAAATGCATTATTTACAAAAAAAACTCTATTTATCATTTTTAAAATAAAGACAAAATTATAGGGTTGCCCAGTAGAATATCGATTAGGAAGCTTAAATGAATAATTGACATACATTGTGCAATAAAAGCATTTGATGCAAAGTTGTTTTCTAATTTTTTCTACTTGCAAATACAGAGTAGGCGAATTCTGTACTTTATCATCATCATTGGAAATCGTTCAATTTTAACAGAAAAGAAATGGTTGAATAATATATATCAAAACAGTGTGTCGGTTTTGCAAGATCTGCAAAACAGGTTTTTGAAGTTTTAAAATGTTAGGTCGGCACATTTCTTTCCATTGATGATGTAGATCGATCGGGGCAATTATAAATCATGTAATTTAGAATTTTTATGCAAAGACTGCATCTAAAAATATACTAGAATTTTTCTTATTATCTGATTAAAGACATCATTTTTGTAGTAATGTAGATAAAACAGATATGGTATGATTGTAAATGACACAGCCATAAAACGTGTAAATTTCAAACATCTACAGGTTGCCCAAAACCTTTCGATGATGAACACTTATCCACACCCTAAGGCAAGCTCCCCACCCCGCAAAATAAAAGATAATGTACTAGTAATTCAAATGTAACAACTACATACCAGATAAGCATACGTTGTAAAAAGAGTAACATTTAAACACATAAAGCATCAACTGGATTACAGGTTCCAGGCTTGGGACCATCACATACTGTATGTCACGGGGTTAAATATGTTTGTGAGTACTCAACCCTCTCCCTAACCTGGGAGCGTGGTTTAACAAAACGATATAAAATCCAAATTTTAAAAATAAAGAGATTTAACTTTTAATTCGATATACAGTACGCAAAGAATAACATAATGACACTTATACTCAGGTAAGCAAAACAGTTCTTAAAACTTATATGGGAAAAGATAATAAATGTCTCTAACATTGTTCCACTTTCGAAATTAAATTCTCATCGCATTATAAAACTTGAAGCCGTTGATGCGACCCTGTAACTTTTTTTTGCTTAGTGGCAACAACAATTCTTTTCATATAATACATTTAGCCAGTATTAATTTATACGAGAAATCCAAAATAGCCATTAGTCAGTAAATTTACGTATTATAAATAGAAATCCATAAATCTCCACGTGACCAAAAGTAAATTTGAAGTCCCTTTATATATATCTCTGCAAAAACATTGTGCGTCGCCATTTCAATTTGTATGAAGTCATGAGCCATTGGAACATAATGCATGTATATCATTCCCTCTACAGTCAAAAGGCAAAATGTGTTTCGACTGCTGGATGATATCCCCTAAGACGCGCAATGTCATGCAAGCAATATAAAGCAAAAACATGATTGTTTTCAAGGCATCTTCAAATTTTTTCAATAGGTGTTGAAAAAATTTGCTTTCGTATACTTCATGTGGTATTTTAATAATAGCCTTTCGTCTCGCTTCATAAAATACAAGAGCAAAACAGAGCGAGTTGGCCAATAAATGAAAAAAGGTTCAATTATAGCTAGTAAAATTATGTCGTAAATGATGGAAAACTGTGAAAAAATGTTATTTCTTGTTCTACTTTTTATTGTAATATTGAAAGAAAATTGTACTGCTTGTATGTTATATATAAAAAAATAGTTACATTGTTTTATATGTGCGTGAACATGCTTGAACAAAACTGAAACTAAATTAATTATAATATAAATCCGTTCCTATACCGGTTGTTACTAACATCGATTCTGACTATGCACCGGGTTGACTACTGAGTAATATGACGGGTGTCACTAGTGGAGCAGGAGTTGCTTACCCTTCCGGAGCACCTGAACACACCCTGGTTTTTGTAAGGTTCTTGTTACTCCAGCTTTAGTTTTCAGTGTAGTGTTGTGTGTTCTATGTTTGTTTTTCGTTTCATTTTGTTGGCCATGGT
>JAULBM010025433.1:0-11226 GCA_032357055.1 Geukensia granosissima
GACGGACGGACGACGGACGACGGACGCAAAGTGATGACAAAAGCTCACATGGCCTTTTAGGCCAGGTGAGCTAAAAAAGACCCTTACAAAATAAAAAAATTGAAATTCAAATATTGAGTTGAACAGAAACGAAAATGTAGTTAGGGCATGGAGACAGTCAAAATTCACAGAAAAATGGATGAAAATAAACCTTGGAAGGTTTACGAATGATGTTCTATAATTGAATTCACACTATGCAAAGAGCTCTGAATTCCCACGGATTAGGACGTAATAATGAGATTTCTTTGTCATTAGCAAAATCGAACTTATTGTTACAACAACAATAATGACCTCCTGGATGCTTATAGTATAACTTGGAATTCTACAACAACTGAACACCACAATAATGAACCATGCGATTCATTTACCTAATACCTGATATAGTATAAATACGAAATAAACGTAATTGGTTAAGTTTGGAACAGACATTAGAGCTTCCTGTAGTATTATATTAGACGAAATTACGTCCTAAATGCCTGTATATTTATTTCTCTGTTTATATTGACATGTTTATTGAATTGTTTAGACGAAAATCAGATTACACAAATGAACACACCAAGACCTACCCAGTCAGATATAGAAGTATAACAACACTTACTGTCAAGTCTAATCAGTGGTCTACCTTGTATTTAATCGAGTTACATAAATCACATGAATCCATGAAGAAAGTGTGGCAACGCATCAGTAAGGAAATGGGAGTACTCATCGAATCATATCGTAATGTAGTGGATCTCAATAGAAAGAGTGGGAATGACAGAAAAATAGAATGCCCATTTTTACAGGAGCTTGAGCAATGTTACGGCTAAAGACCTAATGTAACACTACTTTTTACATTAAGTACATAAAATAGCATCACATGATAATTACATTACCGTTACTATTGAATTGCAAACTGAAATTATGCGAAATGACTGATTCCGGATTCATTAATTTTTGAAAAGCGTATTTCATGGATTTTGACGCGAAGCAGCCTTAACCAAATTTCGTCGGTCTTTGGTTTGTCTGTTGGCGCAGTATGTATATTGGTAAACAGGAACGGCAATGACTTGCACAGGCGGGCTTGAGAGGGTCAGACCTATATTCCGACGATGCAGTAGTCCGTTAGTCCGACAGCTCGATAGTCCGACAGCCCAATAGTCCGAAAAATCCAATATTCGATGTGGGCTTTCGAGAGTTCGGTAGAAGAGGGTGTAAAATGTTTGAGAATCGAGAATGCAGTGCAACCGAAAGTTCGAAAGATGGGACAAGCAGGACAAGTTTAGAGCAGGGATTGTTGCGGAACTATATATAGAGACTTGTGTGTGCGTATTCGCGTTGCTCTCTCTTTGTAACGTCTAAATGTCAGTCTGTTAATATAGTAAAAGTTCATAAAACATAACGTTTTTCTTATAGATTACACAACGCTAAGTACTTCATTTCTATGGGGATTGGGGGATATTTATGTTGAATTTTTCATGGGGAATACAAAGTAAAAATCCATCAAAATTGGACAGAAAAAACTATCATTTGATAATTGAAAAATCCCCTTTCGGACACTCTTTAAAAGACGGTCGTGGATAGATCACACATTATCAATCCCAACCTGTATTTTATAATGGATATCATTGATTAAAAATTTCAAATGGATCCAAAAAATAGAACAAAAGTCTAACTGTCTACGGACGCCGACACCGACGACATGCCCATAATATAATACAACCACAAAATGTTTGCGGTCGTATAAAATTTTAATCAGGAAAATTTTTCAGATATTAGAATATAAAACTTTAACTACACACCATTTATTAAATCGACTCTTTGGGCAATGATACCAGCGTCTGTACGATACTTTAACTTTCTGGTAGATTACTCGTTAGCCGAAATGCCGGAATGAAATGGGCCATTCGGTTTCTCCGCCTGCAGGTATAACCCTTGCTTAAGGGTCGCCCGTTAGTTCGAGCTGGATGTATAACCCTTTAATTCGAGCGTGATGTATAAATACTCGAATTTCCAAAGCAAAGGTTGTGCCAGGGAAAGAATAGGCACTTGGTATCTCGTTCCTAGAGGCAGTAGTCCTCTAAAAGGGCTGTCCTTTGTTGTGGTGGATGTATAAATTCACAATCCGTCCGGAGGGAGACTTTAAAGAAGACATGTGTTAAGAAAATGTTAAAGTCAGTAGGCGACCAGTTACAAGACTAAATTATCCGCCACTATGCAACCCACATTTTTTCAGTGGCAGTCTAAAAGGCCTTCCCTTACCGGTCCCTTCCTAACAGTCTACATATTGATTTATTATTTTTAAATGATTCCACCCTGAATATGCATGAAATATTTGCCGCTGGACGTTAAGCAACAATCAATCGATCAATACCCGGAACTAATATTACTGCATGTGCTATTTACAAATCACCAAACCCTCTTTAAAAGTTTGACATCTTTTTATATAAGCAAGGTATAAGCAACTCATGTCAAAGAAGTGAAATGGATACGATAAACTATAAAATTTGAGAAAGGTGATCTATTAGTTCAATGAAAAATACTCAGCTATAACATGTTCTCTAAAATGTAGAGAAATACTTCAGATAAAATAAAATCAACAGAACGGTAGTTTCATTTGTTAGTTAATCAAACGCTTTTCCTCCTACTACGGGACATCCGCGAAAAACACCGAATCATCAGCACAGAAGGAGAATACCATGAATGTGAAGAAATGGCAAGAACGAGAGAATAGCGAAAACCAAAGAAAAGCTATAAATATAAAGCAAAAACCAAAGCAAAGAGAACAAGACAACACAAGATAAATGTTGCATACTCACAAATAAACAATAGTTGACACAATATATAGGCTTCATTAAAACGATATGGGGATCGGGTTTTCTTTGAAACTATTGAAAACTTCAACCATATATCAATTATGTCTTAAAATATTTTAACAATCGACTATTTCTCGATACTTTCGCTAGATAGTGACTGTTTAAATTTTTTGTGTAAAACTTGCTAAGAATTGCTTAGATTTTGTTAAAATAAGGAATTCCTGAGGAGAAAGAGTTGTAGGTTGGGCGAAGGCTTTCACGACAGCTCTATTTCCTTTCATTGTCCAAGTTATTTACTGTCGGACTTACGGGCTGTCAGACTAACGAAGTGTCGGACTAAGGGAGTGTCGGACTAACGGACTGTTGGACTAATGGAGCGTCGGAATAACGGGCTGTTGGATTAGTAGCTGGTATAGACAGGTATTCACTTGACTAGCTCCTGCAATGACTGTCTTAATTTTAAAGATTTTTTCACATGGTGTTTTGAAGGTTCAAGTCACATTATGGTCATTTTATATACGTACCTCTAGATTTAACAATTTCCTTTGTTTCTTGCACGTTTGGATGGTCTCCCTGACATTAACTCCATATCTTCTCCTTTTTATATTCTGGCTTGATGGTAAACACATTGTACAAATAAACCGTCCTCTATTACTACACACATTCAAAGCACCATAATAAAGCACTTTGATAAATAACAAATCTCCAGTACAATGGTCTAAAAATAATTAACAGTCGTAAAGGAGCATTAGTGGATAACAGTTGTCCCCAAATATTAGATGAAATTAAAGCCAAAACTGAAAAACAGATATTGACACTAGTGTTGCCCAATATAACGCCAGTGTACTCATGGCTTCTCTGTTCTCAAAGATGTCATTAAAGATTGCTGGTTCAGGGTTAGAAGCTGTTTTTACTTCCTCGAGGGTAATGTGTTTTAGCTGCTCAACATTGTTGTCGGTCTGGTTTGGCGGATGACTATGAGGATATGAAGAAAGAACCTGCTGATTTTGAGTAGACAAACGACATTTACATTTACGGTCATGGCATCTCTAAAAGATGCTGTCATTAGTACCTTTACGGTTAACCTGATAGCAAAAACCTTCCTGGAGAAGGTATGAACTTTATGAATTCTAGCATGGAATTTATGGCTAATTCAATTGTACGGTCTTTATAAAATAAAAAAGTTATTTACACATTTTGAGTATTGAAAATGCTATTGGCTATCAATTTTCACTTATATTCTGTTCTATAATTGTAAGTTTAAGATTCATGAACATAATTGGTTGAAGATCAAAACAACAGTATATGTTGTCTAATATCAAAGGATGAACATTAAAAGATTTGAGAAATCTTGGTCTTTGAAGAAAATTTATTTCATTCAACCTTCTTCCTATGAATTTATTGAAAGTTTAATTCTTGAATAAAAAAAAACGTTTGTTGAACTGAGATTTATATACTTATGGTGGTATTATGCCAATTTTTCAATTACACAACAAACGAACCATAAACTTTTTACTTTCTTTTAAACAAATGATTGCTATGCTTTTGATAATCTGCTCCTGATTGTTAACAACACAAAGGTAATTGTCGAGTCTAAAGAAGCCATTCAATATGAACTCAAAAGTGCCAATTTACCTGCATGTACGGCAAAAAATGTAACCTCAAAATACCCCCCAAAAAATTGAAATATCAAAATAATTTTTTTTCTTTAATTTCATACCTTTTTCACAAAAACAACAACATTTTTTTTCAAAGTAGACCAAATGGGAAAAATAATTTCTTTCACAGTAGACAAACTGGGAATAGACCAATTTGGAGTTGACCAGTTGGGAGAAGACCAACTGGGATGTTACCGTGGCTATTGATAAAAATGTTTTGTGCATAAAATTATTTGTATCAGGTTAAATGTGCACGAAATTTTAAAGTATTTCACGGACAACTCGATAATAAAGCCATTGCTTGAAAACTTAAAAACTTTACTATTGTTTTGATCATGACACTGCTGTATATTGAGAGAAATGTCACGGAAAATATAATCCGGATGTTATATTATGACAAACTGACATTGCACACCTGTGTTCTAATAAACATACTGAAATGTAAGCCTGGACATTTGACCTGCGAGTGAATTGATTAGGGCGATGGATGATGGTTTATATGTCTAACACACCCGAAATTAATGCTCAGACAAACGGTCCCTGGTGGAACTTAAGGTATTGATGTAGCTTATCTACTGAACATAATGGTATATCAACTAAACATAATGAAATATCTACTGAACATAATGAAATATCTACTGAACATAATGATATATCTACTAATGGTATATCTACTGAACATAATGGTTTATTTACTGCACATTATGGTATATCTACTGAACATAATGGTATATCTACTGAACATAATGGTTTATTTACTGCACATTATGGTGAATCAACTGAACATAATGTAATATCTACTGAGTATAACCGTATATCTACCGGGCATAATGAGATAACTACTGAACATAATAGTATATCTACTGAAAATATACCATTTTCCACCACAGAAGACAGCTATGGTGTTCCATAGTAAAGCAAAATACATGATAACAAGCAGGGAATTTGACAAATTACAATGTTGGACAGATGTGAATCGTATCCCCTATATTGTTCTGGTGCTCATCTTATAGACAAATTATTCATTTTTCTTACTGTGATAGATACCCCCACCAAAAATTACATCGGTCAATTTTATATGTTATTTATCTTGTGATAAATAGTACATTTATATTTAGAATATATTAAGGTAAAAATAGGAGATGTGGCATGATTGTCCTTTAGACACCCATCCACTAAATGACAGTCGAATTTAAACTTTTACAGGTCCCATTGCAGCGTTCAATAATGAGTCATGATTTTTTAAGAAATACATGAAATGTGTACGTATTTTCATCCTATGCCTGTGCAACGAAATGCAAGAAATGCAAAATTGTTCAGCAAATTTCAACGTTTTTTCAGCCCATTCTTATTTTTACTTAAAAAAAACATGAGTGCTATCGATTTGTCAACAACTTTACTATCAAATAGACAGCTTGGCGTTCATTTACATTGTTACAATTGAATAAAAGGTCAGCAAACAGTTTTGAAACATTTAAAAATCTTTTAAGGTGGCAACATTTGATAAATTGAAATACAATCATCACCGTCGCCCTTGTGCGTTATTGCCATGTAATGTCCTGTTTTGTCAAATGTTAATGATCTTGGAAAATTCACAGTGTTTCCATGCAAAGGTTGTTCTGTTACAGCTTCACCATCTAAAGTAAAGACACGTATTGTTCCTGCTGCAACATACAGTTTATTGTCATGAATTGCCACGCCCCTCGGGTCAACCAGTGGCACGGATTTATGAGTAAATGAAGATTCTGAAATATTAATAATTGTTAATAGACTAGTTTCATAATCTGTTACAAAAAGCTGGTGATCTAACGCTTCTATAAACCCAGGCCACACAAGCCTTGGTGGTTTTTCAGCCGTGCTTATTGATCTACGATGCTGTTTTAACGCACCAAAGTCCTTTTTACCCGCTGTCCTGCTCTGTCCTCTATTATCCGCCTCCTCTTCAGAATCATTTGCTTCATTCTCTATATTTGGAACAATGTTAAATGATGCATCATCGATACCGATAATTGGTTTTATCAACCGAATATTTGCACCCTCACGTGACATAATGTATATTGCACATTTGGCACGACAAGCTAATGCAATCATACTTTCGTCAATCTTGGCAATTCCAGAGCACTGTGATGGAACAACTTTACTGCCAATTACTTGAATACTATCATTAATTTGCACTACTCTAATTACTTTTTCGTCAGGAAAGGTGACATATATAGTGTTATCCTCAAAGCAAGCGAAAAACATCGGTCGACTTTCAAATGATAATTCATGGAAAATTTGACCTTTAAAGCAGAAGTTTTTCAGCTTCTTATTACGTGCATCTGTTACGAGAATAGTCCCGTTTCTTAGAAAATGTATATCAATCAACCAAGATTTAGATTCGTCTGTACGCAGCTTTCCACTAAAGGTACTCATACTCAGTGTTTGGATCATGCCCATACTTCTTGGTGGTTGTAAGACAACTTCGTCATCTACAGAAAATTAATAATTATAATAGCAATCGCCGAAATACTTATTTTCTTATTAAAACTACTGAAACCCAAAGACTAGCTTTTTAATCCACGAATAATGTTTTGTAGTCAGAATGTTCACTAACAACCCAATAAATACTTCAATGGACTATGTGCGGTAATGGCAATATGACCAGGAAGGCCCTCAAAATCGAAACCTTTCTGATTAATTTGAAAAAAAAGTTAAGAATAAACAAAAAACTACTTGTAAATTTAAATCAACAATATTTAATGTTGCACTTATTTGACATATCTCTCGATTTCTATAACTTTTTGAAAAAAAACGCTTTGTACCTAATTAAATCAAAATGTCAAATGAAAAATATGGGTAACCATTCTACTTTCACTGTAAGTTTGAAGCGAAATTGTCAATTTTGGCGCCAAATTAACATCGATATTTAGGAAAAATGTCTTAAATTTTACTTATTTTCCTAGATTTGTCGACATTTGGATATTTTGTAATGTACTTAAAAGCACTAAAGTTCTAAGGTTGACATTTACTCTTAGAATTTAGCAGAATACGCCAACAAAATTAAGTTATCTCACGATTCGATACTCGTTCATTCGCAAAAAACTGTTTTTATTTATGTATTTCATGTTATTTTCGAATAGGCAAGCTTTAATAAATAAGAAGGCGTCTACGTAAGATTCACTCTCGTGATACATTTGTTTAAATTTAAAGCATTTTGTCACACAAGAATATGAAGAAACGGGTATTGGGATCTGGTTTAATCAGGAATCGGTTTAGAAAACTGTTTAATCGTATTAGCTCCTTCGTATGTGGTTTACAGTTCACAACTAGTTTGATTTGCCCGAGTTTGCACCAAAGTTTTTGACTTAAATGTTCGGAATCTACATGTGACTTTTAAACATTTGCAGCAGGTTTACAAATAACACAGGCTTCTCAAGACTATTACCAAATTATATAACCGTTACAAAGATTTTATAAAAATACGGCTGTGTAGAGTTTTGATACGACAAGGGACATCAATTCCTACGTTCTATGGAAATATTACATATAAAGCTTACAAATTAAAATTATAATTGTATATTAATATATTTTGTTATTATTAATTCTGTGTGTATATATATATAAATATGGTCATGTATTGATGATGTTTTGAGGACCCCAGAAAGATTAGCTTAAGCTAATGGGGGTCATCCTCTTTAAATAAAGATTATTATTATTATTATTATTATTATCCCTTGAATCTCACCGTTCCTTAAAACAAACTTTTCGTTCGACGTTGTAGTCACGACATTTAAACTCTACTTGACCTGGTCCGTACAACGGACTCGAGTCACGCGGAGCGTGTTAAACCCCTTAAAATATGCGAAAAATAGCACCATTCATTGTACATAATTATATATAAACATCCAATGCTGGAGGATTATTCAATGTGGAACGTCAAATATTAACCATTGACAAGTCCGTTGACGAGTTTTACAACAGATAATGATTGATTGATTTTTGTTTAACGTCCAGTGGCAAATATTTCATGCATATTCAGGAGGGAAACAACAGATAATGAAAGGCGCACATCCCTTTAAAAATTATAGTCCTAAACACATTTTATTCGAGATATGCAAATGCATCTAATTAAACATCCAAGAGCTTCGAAAATTCGTATGCTCCTACTGAGGACGTTATTGAATGTACTCTCTGAAATGAAACTTGAACAACGCAACAACAACAATGGTAACATAAAATTTGAATGAAAAAAATATGACGACTTTAAGGAATGTCGAACGTTATTGTTTTCTTTAAGAACATAACGAAAACGGAGAACAAAGGAAGATTATTCCTAAATTTTTTATTTTTATTCCAAGAAAAGACACTGAACAGTCTAGCATTCACGAAGACGTCCCGGATCAATACTACATGCGAACATTTCTTTTTACCACATTTATATTTGGAAATAAGAGTCTAGTCTAAAACCGGTACATACTCCTAACAAAATATTCTCGTATTTAATTAACTGTCATGTCTCAAAGGCAATATCATATATTTATTAAACCTGTTATACTTCAACGAAATTGGAACGTCCAGAGCTTCATTCCGAACATTAGTTGCAGCTCTATCTAAGTAACAAAGAAATAAAAGTGTTAATAATTGCAAAGACTCTTTATAAATATGTCTGTATTGCTTGTTGACGGCCTTTGAAGACAACTGGTTTTCTAAATTCCCTTTGTTTTTCTCGTGGTTAGAGTGCAGTCTTTCTGACATTTACCCAAAATATTTCCATTTCCATATTTTTAGTATAACGTTATTTTTGTTAAGATTGGTAAATATATGTCAAAAATGACTTTATTAAAACCCTTTACTTATACTTAAATTATGAAATGGACTGTCCGGCGGGTGTCTTGAAGAAGAGAGGAACTGCTTACCCTTCAGTACCACCTGAATTCATCCCCGTTTTTCCTCGGGTCCGCATTGTTCATAGTTGTAAGTTTGTTTTTTAATTTGATATGTAAACTATGTGTCATATTCCGTCTTATTCGTGTTCTTGAGATTGCCTTTTGTCTAGACCTTCGGTTTTCTTTCGCCTCTTTCTTGCATCATCGATTTCTATAGTTGGATGGCAGTAACAAAACTAGTAATTTTCATATGAATAAACTAAAATAAGCTTGATGTCATTAAACAGATTAGATCTTCGCCCAAACACCCAAAACATCGATATCCTAACATAAATGATCCCTAATGTACTTGGCTTTTTACTTACTTTATCATTTCTGTTGGCCAGTATAATTATCGCCTGGTAAAGAGAGGTGTTTTAACGTGTTTAAACCAACAATGGACAGTATCTTTATTTACAATACCTTATGCTTTCAGAAAAAAAATCTCATTATGGTTGTATGGACCCCAACAGACATTGTTTTGACGTGGCCTAAACTGAACAATCTCGAGTCTCGGAGCAATTAAAACACTTTGTATGTACATATAAATAAGTAGTATAATGTTAACGAGTCTATGCATATCCCTGGATGCATATACGTCCAGAATTATTGGTTACACGTATAAAAGGGGGTCAACCACATGGTAAATGCTTGATAACTCAACTGAAGCAGATTCTTGATGCCTTTCTAGGAAACAATCTTTTTTTTCGGCGAACACGGGCACAACTACGGTGATTTAATAAATTTTCAGGAGTGATAGCTCCCGGATCAACCCGTAAACTACACATTGTTAAAATACATTTTAATATTACAGATTTTTACTTGTAAGAAATTCGGTCCACGCATATTATCCTCACACATTAAAACCTAAAAGCAATCTAAAGGCTGATATATTGTCAAATATGATAATCTGGAAAAGACCGCAAGATTTTTTTTGTGCAATTATTCTTGAAAATGTGTGGCGGTTTTTCATGCAGTTGACTGAAAATCATATCTTTTCGTAATTAGGGAGACATTCACATACCTTTCTGTTAGCTCCATTAACAAGTTGAAAAGTCTGAATTCAAAGATTATTGGAGTCTTCAATTTCTCATACTAACTAACTTTGACTGACAAATTACATCATAATCATTGCTCGCTATGTAGTTAAGGAATATACACCCTTGCGTTGGCATACTGTAAAATATAGTATGGTATGATGGTATGGTATGTGGTATATAATGATGGTATGGTATAAAACTGAACTACTATACCATGGTATGATAGTTTAGTACCATGGTGTGGTATGATGGTATGGTACAAAATGCCATACCATGATATCATTTAGTGGTATGCATAAGCTATGGTATGAACTTACTTTTTTCAGAGTTTGATAGAAATTTTAAGACATCCTACTTATTTGTTTGTAATTTTTACTTTGACACCTGATAATAAATGAAAACATGATATTGAATGAGTAATAAACACAACAGTGCATCTCGTAAATGCATTTAATTTCTTAATTTTGCCTAGTCGCTACGGCCATGAAAATTATTTAATGCTACCTGGAGCATAATAATATTGTGATTAAGACTCTGTTTTGTGGATTGTTGACTTATTTTTCTTGTTGGGATATGTATTCTTTCTAAATTTAGTGACAATATATTTCTTACACATTTGAATATTGAGCACACAAAACCATTCTTAGAACCCATCTTGCTCCGATCATGCTTATTACCTTTTTATTAGTTTATAATCCTAATTCTCATCACTAAAAAGAATTTCGACAATAAGAATATCACTTTGTTCTGAAAACCAAAACATCTGTGCATGTTATCTTATTCAGATCTA
>JAULBM010025444.1:0-11225 GCA_032357055.1 Geukensia granosissima
GTTCGAGTATTTATACATCCCGCTCGAACTAACGGACGCCCCTTAAGCAGGGGTTCTACCTGCAGGCGGAGAAACCGCACGGCCTATTTCTATACCCCGGCCGCCCTCGGGGGGGGGGGGTAAATATGAATGATATCTTGGCCTAATGTGATGCCTTATATATAGTTTAAATTAATAAATATCAGTTTATATAGCCATATAAGAACTCACTTGTTGGAAGTATTTCATATATCGAGAAAATATGGGAAAATTCAGCCATTTTTCAAAATGGATATGTTTCTTGGCCATTTAAACACCATTACGTGCAATAAAAACAATATTAGGGCAATAAAACACTAAAAACTAATCAAGAGAACCATTGAGAATTCTGTATAAAAGTCGCATAAGCAAAGTACGATACTTGGCAGACCTAACCCAAAACTGTTGGTGCATGAATATTTTTTGTGATAAATTTCTTGCAGTATCATAAATCTTCATTTCAAGACATGTTTTGTAAAAGTAATACATAGACCTTTCTTTGCTGCTTTTCATGTCTACTTGAATTAATAGAAAGATATTTATAGCTGAAGTTCAATATTAACAATGCTTAAAAACTGTTTTCGTCAAAAATATCTTAAGAGCTATAAAAAGACGCCCTTAAATCACATATGCGTTCAAGAATTTTTTTTGTAAATGTTTTTTTTTTATTAATGTGATGCGACAATAAAAAACCGTTGGTCCCATAGAGATGTGGTGCACGGGGTTATCCTCGTGTTCTATTAACGTATTTTAAAGTTCGTAAAAATAATTTTCTACGCAAAATTCATTTTGATGACAACATTTTAAAATTCTTCTTAGTGTTGATTATTCGGTGATTTGACTGAAACACTGCAATTTTATACAACTTTGACTGTTATCTATATATAATTAAAAATCACTTGAACTGTTATTTGAAATTACAACGTGTGCAAAAAAAGGTCCGAGTGTCGTATTTTTTCTTAAATTAAAAGGAAAACCCCTGCCTGATCGATGTTTTTTCGTAAAAATAGCCTGTGAACCATCTCAGAATTGATTTTATGTAGTTTAAAATAACAAAATTAAAAACCCACAAGCAAGAATATAGAAGTAAATTTCATATAAGCGAAATAAAAATGTTACCATTTTTGACCCTCATTAATTTTGACCAATATTTATATTCAACGTGTTAAGATTATTATGCATCTACATATTATGTTTGCAAACACTCTTTAAGGGAACGACAATTTGAACTCGGAGAGGGGAGGCGGTCGGGAAAAGTTATTAAATTTTAAGTTTTCGCGAACATTTTCTTTAAACAAGACTGATCACAGCAAACGTAGTATCAAACTGCTTTGTGAATACCTACCTATTTTCACCTCTTACAAAGAAAGTGATGTTTATTGCCAATGTCCTCCTTCCCCTGAAAAACAAATGGTCGTTCCCTTACAAATTTAAAGTCGAACGCTTAATATAAACCGAGTTGCAACGTAAGGTTTTATGTCTGTTTAGAGCCATTATCCAATTCAATTCGTACTATATCAAGAAACCTTACTTAAAATCTTCACACTATATGCAACCATTCAAAAGCAAAATTAAAACCCCAAAAATTGCAAAAGTCACATGCCTCAAAGAGTGACATTCATTTACTTTAGGGGATCTAGCCCTATTTAGCACACACTGTTCTAACCCTTACCCTTAACCCAGCTCTAACCAAAATCTTAACCCTAACCCATCACTAAACCCTAACCACTACACTAGCCAAATTAATTCCATAAACTAACCCTAACCATACACATTATCGAGGGGGCCGGACCTTTATCGGGACGTCGGGATCGGTCATTTTTAAACTCGGGAAATCGGAATGCGGTCAAATTTACCTCGGGAATTCGGGAAAACTGTGTGTCGGGATGCGGAATTTCATTTATTTATTATCGAGATTTCGGGATTTTTCACTAATTACTTAATTTGATAAATATATCATAACAATTACGAGAGTTTTGTATATTTTTTTCCGTTTTATGACGATTGCATGTAACATATAAATCTTGGATGCATGGTAAGTTAAATTTCGGAAAAATATCGCTGGCTCTCCGTCTTTTGGATGTTCTAACCATACTAATAGCATTTCCGGTAGTAGACGATTTTAAAGAGGTAAATTTAAATCGCCGCTTTAAAAAAAATCAAATAATTTTGTCGGGATTTGGGATTTTTTAATTCTAAGTTCGGGATGTCGGGATTTGAAAAAAATAAAATCGGGACGTCGGGACCTGACCCCTTCCGGCCCCCTCATTACCCGTAGCCTAAATAATAGGGTCCCCTAAAGTACATGAAGGCCAAAAGAGGTATGGCCACTATCCCCTTTATTGGTTTCAATTGTATTACCAAATATCTCTAACATATTTTAGGAACGAAACCATTAAATTTTATCTCATATCTTAATTTAAATAAACAAAATGAATTTTTGGTGAAGAATCAAATCGGTTTAGCGCTTAAACGATGAAGAACACATGTGAACACCATCAATAGAAATCTTATTGTGATTTTTGACTGTCGTTGACGTCAAAATTTTGGATAAAATAGCCAAAATTTGGTAAATTTTATGAAAACAGGCTTTAAAAGCGAAGAAAAACAAAATACTTGGCGAAGTGGTCATATTTCTCTTGATTAACTGACACGTCTTCTTCTTCATGTTGCATGATGTTACTTTCAATGGTGAACTCCATGACTTTACAAGATAATAGAAGTTAATGAAATATGTCGGTAATTTTCAGCTGCAGATTTTAATACTTTTTGTATACTGGGGAGACATTATCTGTGCACAAGTGTGGTGTTATTTCTCTTGTATCTAATAAATTTGTGAATATATATATAACTTAAAGGATAGGTGCGATGTAATCAACGAATGCTTTGTGAGATGTTGTCTGGTCCCTATGCTTTGACGCTGGGATCCATTTCTTTTGATTTCTTGAACTCTTTTTTAGTAAATTTTGTCTTTGTCCAAAATGCAGATTTGAATTGGCGATTTAGTATGTTGGATTTTGAAACAAGTCACAAAACAGCCACCCGTCTTAAGGGAGGAGATTCCTACGTTGTCCTTGTGTTTTATGTATGTCCAGAACTTTTTCACCTGCGTAAGGTTAATTCTCGTCCTGAGTTACGATATTTTCAATGTATTTCCAGTATGACTGTCGAGTGGTCTTTTGAATATGACGTTTAAGATGTTTGTACCCTTTTTTATATTTTGGCTATTGGTCTTTAGTTTTTCGAATTTATTATATTAATATATGGTCTGCTTGCTTTGACCTTACTGCTTTTTTGTGGGGTGTGTTACTTGTGGATTACGCTATTCTTTAAAGGCATTCTAAAAACTTGTTACTGGGCATTCTTTCTTCTTGCACAGGTTTGATAAGGTGAAGGGGAAGAAAACCCGAAGTGACAGACAAAAGGGGAAAGTCGATAGAGACGGCAATCTCGAGAACACAAATAAGACGGAACATAACATACACATATATAAAACTTAAACACAAACTATGAATAATGCGGACCCCAACAACAGTTGGGATGAATTCAGATGGTCCGTAAGGGTATGCCAATTCGTGCATCTTTAAAGACACCCACCGCACTGCCATTATCCATTCCGTTATTAGTCATTTTAGGGTAAAGGGGAAGATTTCATGGGATCACAACCTCCAGCGAATAGCCTGTTTTTCCTTCACATGAAAAGGTCCGTCTTCATCTGTGAAACGGATATTCCATATCGGCCGACAAGATTGTGGTGTCAACTCGGCAATTTCCTTATTCATTTCATAAAAAATATACAATTTTTCAAAATTATCATTAGGTCATTTCTCATCCGATTTTGACAAAAGTAACACCACTGAACGCAGAATTTTCCATAGTTTTGTTGTTTATTTCGGCATAATTTTGAGTTTTTCTGATTTCATGAGTTAAAAGAGAAAAATGTCCAATTGTTCTTAGCAGCATTTGATACTCCCTTAAATGCATTACATGTGTCATCTTACCAAATTACTTTGTATGTAGATGCTTTAATCTAACATCTCTATTATCTTACAGTCACTAAATTTAACTGTACAATATAAGCATGGAAGGACAACAATACCAAACTCATGAAATAATTGTGTTGAAACAATGGTCATTACAAATTTATTTAACAGAACTTAATAGAACTAAATATAAATGACGGAGACTTTTTAAAATCTCATTCCTAAAAATATTCACAACAATCACATACATGCACACAGACTACAGACCATCCTTTTTGCCAAGGGTTACTTAATTTGCCCTATACATATATTTAAGTGTTTGATGTTTGTCAAAACAGTATAATTAAGTATTATTCCCAATCGACGTATCCACTTCAGTGAACATTAGCGCATTGAATTTGCTTTTTAATTTTACTCAATATAAAATTTATTGTTCATATATATTATTTTATATAGCAAAGGAATATAAAGCATGAAGAAATTGTTTGACAGTTGTATCTTCAACACACTTAGTTTATGATTCATATGACTTGAGGTTCGTTCAACTGTAGTACAAATTAGACATCTTGTTCGCTTTTTCGTGTGAATTAATTTTGTCAACGAAATTTTATTTAAGTCTATATAGCTTTATGAACCATGAAAACCGTCAATTATATCACTCGTATTTGATTTAATACCTTTTGAAATGTACATGATAATTGGTTGAAAATGAACGAGAAAAAAGAACCTAGACATCGGGTTTTATAAATGGTATAAATATTTAGTACATATAAATAAATTTTAACTTTAATTGGACACACTAAGATGTATATTTGGGACACTTCTATCATACCACTTGTAATAAATCAACAATCATGTTAAAATAAAAATGAGATACAAGATAAAAAATCATTTCAATAATAAAGCTACTACTTAATTTTACAACACCATTCTGTGTTTGTTTTGATAAGGCGTATAGGAAGGTTTTTGTGCTTTTTTCGTTTTACGAAACAATTAAGTTAATTTGTGTTAATATGAAATATAAGCTTATAAATTCTAATTATATAGAAGTGAAAGGGGGCTGCGGTGTGATTGTTTATAAGACAGTACACGTGTAAATTACATCTACAGGTTGCCTATGGCCTTCAATAGTGGACACATATCCACAACCTACTTCAAGCTGTTAACAGTAGAGTGTCCGAAACCGTAAAAGACGTCTAATTAAGGATGTTCTTGCTCATCTTTTTGATTTTTTGTCAGATTTTCGGAATCCTCTGGTTTCATCCATTTAAGTGCATTAAAATATTTTGCCCATTAACCCACACTTTTCTTTTTACATTCTAATTTTATAAAGTGTAAAGAGTCTTTTTTGAAAATATTACGAAATTCTATTTATTTTTTCATAGTTTGTTTTAGAAATAAGTGGCAAATGTTAAATGTATGAAAAATTTAGAGAATTTGTTTTCAAGCCAAATTTTCAAAGCCTTATATCTCAAAAAGTAGCACATTGACCCATAATTTTTTTTCTGGTCTTTTATCTTTTGGTGTAAAGCACTTCATATTTATGACAGTCTTTTAAAAAGCTATTTATTTTCAAAGTGAGTAGCGAACATCCTTAAGGAGTTTATTATACCGCCATATTACACGGATCTGGCTTCTTGATTCTGGATAAAAAAAAACAAGTGTCCATATAAGGAAGATATATAGCGGGTTTTTCCAGGTGCTCCGCCATGTCTCTTCCTAAATTACTTACAACTATACTGTCGATAGTCAAGGAAGGCCTTCAAAACTCATGTAATAAAGCGTACACCACAATCGGTGTTACTCGAATGTGGATATTAAAAAAATCAAAATTTTGTACAAGTATTCAAATGTTTTACTTTTCTACCCTTTATAACACGATTTCACATTAAACAACTTAAAGACCGTCTTAAGAAGTTGATACATCAGTGTTTTGTTAAACAAATTGGAAGTCCAAAATAAAGATATTTGATTAAAGGTAAAAAGATGTCTTACTTTATTAGAGAACACACATCTTGTGCTAATAAATACAGTGAAGGTGATATTGTCAAAATGCTAGACCTTCTGACTGACAACATTTGGGTAGAGGTTGGCATTCCAGTATTAACCGACTTGTCTTTGTACTCGTATGAAGCATAATTCATTCAGGGACTCCTGCGAAATAACAAAAAGAAATTAGCAAGATAGATTAATTTCACTTTTCGCTATATAGATGATGTTTTGCCATTGAATAATCCTACGTTCAGTGTACATCTCGACCAAATATAGCCCAGCGAACTGGAAATTAAGGAGACCATAGACGCAATCAAATCTGCTCACACCTTGATTTATTCCTCGAAATTGACCAAGAGGGAAAACTTGTTTTAAAATTTACGACAAACTTCCTTTTGTAACTTTCTATTATTTGTGTGGCAATATTGCTGCTTCCCCTGACTACGGGGTTTATGTTTCTCATTTGATTCGATACTCTCGTGCCTGTACCAAGTATTAGGATTTTCTGAAGATAGCATATCTGTTGTCGCATAAATTACTACAACAAGGACATATCCAATCAAAGTTGAAGTCGTTCCTCCTAAAATTTTATGGTCGCCATCACGAATTGGTTGATCCATACGGTATCAGTGTATCTCAACTAGTTATGGACCTGTTACCGGTAATAACAAAATAATTTGACCTCTTCTCCGAACTCGGATTAGAGTTTAAGGATTTCACGACAGGTCTTGTGCGCAAGACAGGAGATGCATACCCTTTATTAGCACCTGATCCCACTCCTGTTTTGTAAAGGAGTTCTTGGATCCCAAGCCTTTGTTCCTTTTGTTTTCGTTTTCGTTTTATCTTTTAGTTTGTTTCAGATTTGTTGAGGTGGCGAGTCCCTAATATTGCAACGACATTTTAATATTGTTATCAATATTTTGCCACAGGCAATCAGCGAAATTCATAAGCAACCATTTTTGACACTATTTTTTAACATTTAGCCAAAGCTATAGAGATATAAAGCTTTGAAGTTCAGCAGATAAAGTTCTATAAAATAGGGTCAAGGTTAAAGACCAAAATCCAGAGAAATATCATTAGAGTCCTTAGCATCCCTATAATTTATTATTTTAAAACCATAAAAATTATATTTAATGTGTGGAAAAACCTACCCATGGTTTTCTAAAACAAAGAGATCTTTAAAAAATACATAATTCCCAATGTTAAATAAATATGGAAAATTTAGGTATGCTAAACAGTGACAAAAAAGTTATCCCATAATGACACTTAAACTGAGTCATGTGGGCTTTTGGATGGAATAAAAATGTTGCATGCACTACCCACTAAAATGTAGTGACATTATTATTATTCTTTTTCTGTACCCTGAACTTGTACCACAATTTTCTCGGGGGCCTTAATGGACTGAAACTTTTTATTTGGTAGTATGGTATATGCCTGTGTGCAATCAACCTTTTTCGTGCAAACAAGCCCCCATGATACCTAACAGTATTTCTATGTTTAATTTGTAATTAACATTGTAAAACAGGAACATTTAAATACAAAAATGACTACTGCATGCGAGGTCATGATTAATTTTACTTAAAGTAAGTTTTATAAGTTATTTGTAGTGATGTATTTGATGTGATGATGTCCGGGTTATAAACTGCAAAGATATCGTCAATATAGAGGTAAGTATAGTTAAATGTATCTATAAAATCAGATTTATAAGGATCTTGTGTAGTCAGGCCATATACATGTACTGAGATTCAAAACAGTAAAGGAATGAGTCTGTAATTATAGAGGAACAGTTGGTATCTAAATGAATTTCTCCAACCTGTCGATCAATTCCATCGCCAAACCTGATTAAATATTGTCCAGAAGAAAATGAATTGAATTCATCATCATCTCACAAGTACAGTAATGTCTGTTTTGTAGTTTCTTAATTCATCTGAGATCGAGGAAAGCTAGATCACTGTTACAGCAAATATATATTTGATCTGTTTTATCAGATGGCCACTCAATTTGATATGAAAATTAATGTTTAATAATTAGTATAAAAATGGTTTATCAAAGGCACTTTATTTATCTGAAATATCAAGATAATTTTTCACATTACAAAAATACCATTTGTGTATACGATTGACTGCAGTGTTTAATTGAAAGTTCTTTTTGGTGGTAAATGCGCTAGTCAAAAGGACAGAAAGTGTCGACGTTTCATGGGAGTATCAACCAACGAATATGATAAGTATGCGTTACGACGATTCTCAGCACTTTCTTGGTACATGGATATTATGTGTCAATGATTAATCAACTTGATGTTGGAAAAGATCCAGTTGATTCTTTTAAATAATACAAGAATTCTCCATGGACGCCAGGTTTGGTGTCAGTCCGTTGGAGGCCAGGTTTGGTGTCAGTCCGTTGGAAGCCAGGTTTGGTGTCAGTCCGTTGGAGGCCAGGTTTGGTGTCAGTCCGTTTAATAAGTGTCGACTACATTCAGTACAAGTTCCAATAAACCATTGTTATTTTAACTTAACAGAAGAAATGTTTAGGGACTCGCCACCTCAAATCTACAGGTCATTTTTATGAAATCATGAAAATATAAATAGTCAAAAACAATTTGCTATGGGAATCTTTGAGAAATTGTTTATACAACAACTCTCTAATCATAGAATCAAAATGTTTGAAAATTTTATGCAAATAAATTAAGTTTACTGCTGATGCTGGTATATAATGATTATTATAAACCCAGTATAGTTGATAACTGGGTAGGGTTGGTGTTGTGATAAGGTGGGGGTTGTGGGTGGTTACACTCCACTGAATGACGTAACCAATGGAAAGTAGTTGTTCAGAACAAAGATCTTCTAATGAGTCTGAACATCGGCCCACTTCCACGCATTGCAGTCACTACTGATCGGCTTGGAGGTCATCACATGAGGTCAACCCCATCAAAAATTCAGTCAAAGGGTTAAAGTACAATGAAACAAAACAAATTAACAGATTGCTGTTGTATGCAGACTGAAAGTGTATTAAGAAAAAGATTATCAGATTTTTCTAGTGTCATTTTTCTTTTCTAGTTAAATTGAGGAAACTACAAAGGTTCACACAGGGTGCTGCATTATAAGTTTCGATAAGATTAAAATAGTTTTTTAATCAGCAGATCAGAAATAATAAATGTCTATGGCGTCATATGCTTTTTCCAAATTAGGAAAAAATAAGAAAAGAATTAGTTTTCCTCGAAAATTTTCTCCATTAGACTAAAAAGAATATTTTTTCAGAACATCCAATTACAAAAAAAAATTCATACTTCAGTATTATATGTTTTTCAAAATTTTTAAATGAAACTTTGTAAAAACAAGGTTTCCGAACAAATATTCAAAAGAACACCAGATTCAAATAAATTACTTATTAAGTACATATACTCTTAGTAGGAAATAAATCACTTATTGTAAGCAGCTTTTTTAATCTCCATTTTTTGTTTCCATGAAAAAGAGGACATTTGAAAATATTAAGACTTGTTTACACAGTTACACTTAGTGGGTAATTATTCTGTGAAGTTTAAAATAATTTGAATGAAAAAGTTTTTTTTTAATTTGCCGCCGCGGCATTATTTGTTAAAGCAAACCATATTATTGCATAAATCAATAGGTTTTCTATAATGTTTTGTAATGATCTTAGTAAACAGCTCATAACAATATTACCAGGCTTTGATTTCAGTCTTTTATATCTATATTTCCATTTTATTTTATGCAAAAGTCCCGGGCTGGAGGCCATCTTGGATAATGGATTACAGCATTGGTTAGAACTTCATTTTTAAACATCATAACAGCGTTTCTCAACCGACAGGTTTAACACCAAAAACAGCTTTTTTTAAACTTTACAAATTAGCTTTTAAGGCAAAATCCAAAACGATACAATATAAACACTTTCTTAAGATCCTTGATCAACATTTACTTTGTGCTATATTATATTTACATAAAAGTTATTTTAGCAGTATTTTGTCGTACATGCTGTCGATACTTTAAATTTTTGGTATTTGCACATTACGTTGATTTCCTTGTTAACTAAATCTGATGTAGTAGGTTTTAAATGTTTGTTTTACTTTCCCCAGGTTGGGGAGGGCTCAGCGCTCACAAACAGGTTTAACCCAACTTTATGTGTCTGTCCCAAGCCAGGAACCGTGAACAAGCTGATGTCGCTGTTCCTATGTTTAATTGCTACATGTTTTACATTGTATACCAAGTGCTGTTACATCTGAATATCATTACATTTTATATTAATTTGGGTCTTCATACCTATTGTTGTGGAGTTTTGTTCATTATTGAAGGCTCTAAGGCAATCTCTTTTGTGTGTAAACGTTGATTTGACAAAATCAGGACAATATAGGACATATCTTTAGGAATGCAAGTTAATTTTAAACCACAATGAAGTATTCGGAGTCTTTGACACATGCCAGTTTTCAGCTTGTGGTAAATGTGGACATTCAAAACAGCGGTTCGAAATTTGTCGGCATACAATAAAAGATGCCTTTCCAATTACCGGTAAATTTTTCAAGATAATAGACTTATCAAAACAGTGTGAGTTAACGTGACCTGTTTTTCCAAAGTAAGAAAAAAACAGAGACAGCGTCAACCAGGAAATATTAAAGAAAATTGCCATTCAGTAATGTGAAAACATATATAGCTTATATATTGTTTTGATCAGTTAGAAATCGTTAAAATGGAATAGAAAGTCGACCCAGCTAAGAATTCAAAAGACAACTCTTTCGGATGTGTCAAAACAACTTAACTTTGTGCAACAAGACGAAAACAGAACTCTGACCTGCAAACTTGAATAAAGAAACACAAAACAAATTAGAATCAAAGAAAAACTCAGTAATCTTGCCAAAACAGATGCCAGAACATTTAGATAAGTTTCTTTAAGTTTAAAGGAAGAAAAGAAACACAATAAACATTTGTGGAAATAATCATCGAATGCTTAATAATATGACAGACCAATTTCTCTCGTTAGATGCTGTTGAGTAATGTAGATATGTTTTCAAACATGTTTTGATAAAGTTTGGCATAATCACACCCTGCATTCGGGTATTTGGAACACGGAGCGATATACCTAACGCGGAGCTGATGTATGATGTAAATAGGAAGGGTGAGTGCCTTATTTTCAGTTTTGTGTAATTATAATTCAGCTTCCTCAGAGTGAAGTGAATACATCATAATCAGCAGATATTGATCTTCATCCACATGTAGTTAATATGTT
>JAULBM010025455.1:0-11225 GCA_032357055.1 Geukensia granosissima
TAAACTAGAACAAAAGTTATCGTGCGGAAACCAACCTGTCTACAGACAGGAACGCCGACGCCGACGACACCGACGACAGCGCCATACCATAATACGACCGCAATTTTTTGCGGTCGTATAAAAAATTAAGATTCCATTTAAACTGTTGGTTTGTCTATTTTTTTTTGTACAACAGCCTTTTTATCTGTTTCATTTGTTTGATGTGTTTAACTTATCACAACATGACATTTGATTTTACCTAAAGGGGACTTTTTACCAAAACTGGATAAAAAATAACAATGTTTGGGTTTCAACAATTTTACGTCTCAAAATGAGCAATAGAGAGCATAATGAGGGCTGTGAAAGGTATACGCGTAAGGAACCAGTTGTAAAATCTACAAACAAATCTTTATGACTGGGCATTTAATAAGGTTCTACATGAACAAATATAAAAATTGATCAAACACTTAAAAATATCATACATAAATACAGGATATTGACCAAATTGGTACAATATCATTTTTAAAGATTATGTAGAAAATCATTAATATGAAACAGGTCACCAATAATATTCAACTATGTCCAACATTGTTTGCATGATAAAGAATCATTTAATTTTGTCATCAACACTGACTTAAACTTACCCATAGAATATACATTATCAAATACTTGATGCATCCTGATAATCTCATAATACAATTCATCATAGCTGTTTGGATTGGGCAGGAACGTGTCTCCATATGTAATGAAGGTGTTGAATATATTAATTATCTGAAATAAACCATATGAAAACTTTTTTAATGATTTATAAACTCAACAACATTTAAACTATCAAATTGCCACAAATGTATGAGACAATGAAACAAGTAGATATTATATACCCAAGTTCAGTTTTTACAAACCAGCCTTATAACTATAGTTACAATAATTTTGCTCTGTGTTATCATATGTACCCAACTGGTTTTTTTAAATATCCTTCTTTTGTGGATGAAAAAAAGGAAATCATAAATTAATGGTGGTAGATCTATGTATTCAATACCAATAAAAGTATGAAAATCCTATATATAAAATTCTATGTATTTTCCCTACCTTTGAAATCAAATGGAATATGTTATTATGCTTCTTGACCAAACTGCCTTCATTTGACAGTATAAACTTAAGTAAGTTGATTAATGCTGAAATAATAAAAAATACTGGTACCATTCTAAAGATATAGTGTTAAACATAATAGTAAATGATATATAAATATACAATACATGATATTGCCGGAAAATATCAAATATCAAATTTGTATGAGCTTTTGAAACAGGCACATGTGGCGAGGCTTCGCAGAGCACTTTTAAATGTCTCACAGAAAGTACAAATGAATTTGATATTTCCTGCAATTCATAAAAGGTAAATAAATAGATGATTTTCATTCTAAAACTGTTGAATCGTTTCAACATTTCCACATTTCTTAAGAATGCAGACGTATTTGACGACACTAGTCAGCTGCTTTCTCATTTTGATATATCTCATAGCTCATAATGCACTGGGATAACAGGAGACTATATCATGCCACTATATGAATACCCTTTTGCTATATTTGTACACCCTTATTTGTAAAATTAAATGCTTAATTGCAGGAAATAATTGTTTATCTGACCCTTTACTGACATTTGTTAATACAAAAGACAATGAATTTTAACCATTACTCTTTTTTATACAGATAATAATTTAACAAAATTTAAAAAAATTTCATCTTGTGCCTGTTTGTTAAATAGAAGATTACCTGTCCATAATTCCTTCCAAGGATACTGTATTCTGACTCTACACTTCTTCTGGTAGCACAGTACTCTGTGTGTAATGCCCAAACATTTCCTGTAACAAAAATTGCCTATACTGATGAATTTCAGACAGAAACTTCTCATATTTTAATTTTAATCGTATTGGGATAGTATTGCTGTATTGTCTCAGTTCTGAGTATATCTTGATTTTGCTATAAATCAATGTTCAAGTTTTTACAACAACTTTCAAGATGAAGAACAGCAATAAAACCACTACTCCCTTAAATTTTGGAAGATTCTTGTACCATATATTGTCTTTTAAGTAAATTTACCCCATGGTTTTGTTTTCTTACTATTGTAGATAAAAGAGTCAAAGTAAACCATTATGAAATCTACTTTAACTCATGTGCTGATATAAATTTTGTTAGAAATAAAAACAGACCATATGTATAAATGGTAAATAATTTTGTTCTGATTTTCAGAAGATATGGCTCCTAAATTTTCTGTGGTGGTATTGCATTTTGTAATAAAAAAACACTTTGTTAAGAGCATCGATTAGACCATCCCAACATTACAAATTTCAATTGTAGAGATATTTAAAACTAAATTTTTATCTTATTATTACTACTGCATTCTAACTATTTTCATCATGTGCATAATTTTTTGCCAATGTCACGTGCACAAAGTCACAAAATTTTTGTCACAAGCAACATGACTGGTTTTCAAATGCTTGCTGCCAATGGATGGTAGAGAGAAATGACCAAATCCTTGATGCCGTCCTGAATATGCATGAAATATTTGCCACTGGAAGTTAAGCAACCAACAATCAATCAACCACATCCTTGATGGCAGTGGAAGGTAAAGAGTGATAATCAAATGCTTGATGGCAATAAATAATAGAGTGATAATTAGGCCTAAGCAAATGCTAGTAAAGTTTAAATTTGTAAGCCTGTTGAGCTAAAAATAAATACACTAACATAAACAAAAGATCATTCATTTTTCCATTTTTGCACATTTCCTGTTGGAGACAGCCCATGAGGAAAAGTGTCATATGAAGTTGTCTCCCATGTCTAATTGGCCATACTGAAGTATCATTTTTAAAACTTCACACTTGTCATGGTAATTGTTACAACATTCATAAATGCATAACTGTCGGCACGTTTTGAGTTTCCTTTCAAAAACTGCTGCAACCAGATGTGTTTGTACATTTACCTAAAGAAATTTTTGAATTGTACCTATTTAAGATCTTGGAATATTTTCTACTTGTACAAAATATTATATTTCTTGTTCTGCTGTAGCTAAGTATATGTCTATAATGCAAACATAAACTGGCACAAATGTACTTACAAATATAACTCCAATGGAAAACTTTTCATCATATGACTCATTGTAAATTCTACCATAAGATCTGAAAATAAATGAAATAAGTTTCAACATTATTCAATAATCCCACCTTACAAATTTAAAATGGAATTTTTCTATATGCACACTTCATGATTGCTTACAGGGTTGTTTAATATAACATGATAATATAAAATGATTATCTTTTCACTTTCATGAAACTGTTTAATAAAGAAATTTTAAATCTGATTTAAGTAAATGTGCAACTCTGAATATAAGTATTATGAAGGAACTATATTTATTAAAGCCAAACATTTAATGTAATGTATACAATGTTTTTTCACACACTAATCGTCTTCTTTTTTTGAGCAGAGGAGAAAATTAAGGAAATGTTTTATGAAATCGAAGCAAAGTCTTTGTTTACATAAGCCTGAAAAAAATTACCTAATACTGCACATACTAATGGACGTGAGGGAATGTCTTTCTCCACTTTCATTTTTCTGTGTCTCATTGGCTACAAAAATTATTTTAATACAGTTTACATGAAAGCCATTTATAGAATATAATCAAAAGGATTATTTTATTTCATATCCATTATGAACCCATCCTAAAAAGCTTCCTTAAGAGATGAAATGGACTTGGTTCAATGGATGCTTTGTGTTGTGTTAGCATATTCTGTTTATCATATTAACATTTACCATATATTTGATCAGAAATACTGAGTTTCTGAATATGTTATACAGTTAAGTTTGTCCTGTATCAGTTATCCTTGGAGACCTGTATGATATACCCTTTTTTTATCCTTTGGCTACCCTTATTGCCTAGTTTGTAATGCATACCCTTTATCATTTCCACCTTAATTTTCAACTTACAATTCATTTGTTGATTTTTCTTGTTGACATTTTGCATCATACAACCTCATAGAAATTAGCTCTAACATACGTTATTAATGACATCATATCATTCCAATAATGCATTGGATATTTATTCCAGGAAACACTATAAATACTTGTAGTATTTTTTGTGAATTGAACTTCATATGCCAATTAACCTAATGCAATTCTAATGAATTATGGTTTCCCAAAAAATTGAAAATATTATTTTTTCAGTCGCAATATTTTGTTTTTAAATATACGATATAAATATCAATACATGTCTAAATCCATATTACATGAAATATCAACTTTCAACCAATATCAGCACTCAGGCCAAAAACTGGCCATTTTGACCCTGTTTTACTCATTCACATAAAGAGTTAGACAAAATCAATTGACGCATCTCTCACATTTCTCACTGCCACAAATCAAATGAAAAAAAAACAACATGCAAGTCAGAAGAAAAAATAAAAATTCCATCATAGATTCCAAAATTGCTTTTTTGGACCTTCAGCCCCTTTTATATAATAACTGATAGAGGCTACAAAAATTGAGCCTTGTTAGATGCATTCTTCTATATAATCATTTGGAAAGAAAATGTCAAAAGCACATCAGTTTCAAAATTACAAAGAATGAAACCTTATCAAAATTGTACAAGAAATGGATTACTTACAAGAATATAAAAAAGACCCACTAGATCCCTACCCAAAATCCCTAGTGGGCAAGATTGCCTAAAATCAATACCAACCTTTTAAAAACCAAAGATCAATGTTCCAAGTAAACTGAAGAATCCAAGAGTAGGTTTCTGGAATTCAATTTATTTTGAAATACCTACCTGTCTACAGAATGCAAACAACAATAATGACTGCACCAAACAATATTATAGCAAGATCTCGCAGTGGTATTAAAATGATTACATGTATTGTTTTTTCACTGTGAAATCTTTTAATGATTAATAAAATACATAAATTTATTTACTCATTAACAACATGGTATTTTTTTTTAGGATTGCATAAAGAACATTTACAAATCCTCGACAGAAATTTCACATTCAAAAATATCCCCTTTCTTCTATGCACCATCAACCTTCAAAAAATACTGAAATAGTATCAGTATTGAATCAGAATGAATTAATTTTTTTTTTAGAAAGGTTTTACCGAATATAAAAAAATAAACAGGAGTCAAAACTTTCTGTCAAATTAAAACTCACCATTCTGTGAAGTGGAACTCTGAAGTTCATATTTACATCATGCATCAGTGAATTGGCATACTGATCCTGTTGATAAAATATTCAGTATCAATACTTGTACTTTCATTATTAAAAAAATCCAAGTATTCAAATTGTTCAAATCAAAAGTTTCAAAAGTCGTCTAAGGAATAAGATTGGGAAAACGATATGTATAAATAATCAAATCACATTTTCAAAAGGCAGTGGTTTACCAGAAGCCAATATTCCTCAGCACAGACAGCATTAAAAGAACTCTAGTAATCTGGACTCCAAAGAGTCAAAAATTTGATTTCAAGAAATGCATGATGTTTAAGTTCCTGAAGGCAATATGATAAAGACAAACAGTAAAATTGTTTGAGCAATTTATAGCACATGCATTTTTACAGTAGAGTTCAACAATGCATAACTTTTTGAATTGTGAAAGTATTAGAAAACACATTTACCAAACTCATCACCTGCTGCTTTTCCTACATGTATTGTTCTCTAAAAAAAATTGGATCAAATTATTAACTTATTACAAGTCATTTAAAGCTATATTATATGGTGGTTGTCTATTGTATAGTGGCAATAAATTGTTCAAAATGGCGCCCAATTTGGGTTGAAATAGCACGAGAAACTGCAATATCATAGAAGCCGCAATATGGTAGTAGGGAAGTATAATATAAATTTTTTTATTTTTATCTGCATATGAACAAGTATTCTTTCTGTCTACAAAGAAACTACAAACCTACCTCTGATATACAGGTTAAAATAATCAAACACAGTTTGGCATTGTTGTGCTGAATTTCATCTGAAAAGAAAAAAAGTTAGCAAATAGCTTATTACAATACATATAATCCTATAATTCTACTATAAAAAAACCTTCTTCAAGTGGACTAATGACACCAAGTTAGTGTTGCATAGTCAGGAATGGAATATATACCAGCAGTGGTTTTCACAAAAAGTCTTATGTCTAAGATTGTTCGTAAGAGTAGGAACTTCAAAACTTGTTGTGAAGTCATAATTTACGACAGAAATTACACTTAGGACATTTTGTGAAACAGATATCAGAAGTTGAATATTATAAATTAATAATTAATTAGCTATATTGATTTTTGGCATGTTGAAAAGGATCACTAACTTCAAACTTGTTCCCATTTATTTCATTCAAAGATAATCATTCTTTATTGTGAAATTCATGATAAACATCAAATGGGACACCTAGACAATGCCTGATTACTTTACTTAGGGATGATCAGTATTTCTATCACCTAGAGATTCCACTCTTTTGTGCATAGTTATATAATTCAAAATATCTCCTTTATCTAAGTTACATCTTTTTTCCTTCACAGGATATGAACTATTTCAACAATGATCACTTTTTTCAGGTTGATATTCAAAATTAATGAAACTGTCTTTTCCTATAGTGAAAAATTACAGTGCCTTAATTTGCTGAAAGATAAACAAAGCACATAGAGAACCTCCAGAGGTTGCCTTGCTGTTTAGCTCATGTAATCTTTTACTAGATTTAACAGTTTAAAATATGGCTTATCTAAAACCATGTTAAAATGTGAGAGACTAAGTTATTGGAAAAGTACTTTACGAGAAAATGTATAATATATACCTTTACAAGACCTTTCGGTGTTAGTTTTTCTAAGAATCAGGCAGTCTGAATAGAATTTCGAATGGTAAAAAATTTTTAAAATGTTGTTCAAAACCTGGTTGCAGTACAAACACCTCAAAGAATCAGGCAGTCTGAATAAAATTTTGAATGGTAAAAAATTAAAAAATGTTGTTCAACACCCGGTTGCAGAACAAATACCTTGCTGCAGTACCCTATGGAAATTATTAAGAAGAATGCATGTTTCTTTCTATCTGATTAACAGTATAATTACCTTTGGTATCTTGTATCACTATGGAACTGTATTCTAGGAATGTAACCAGCAAGTTTGTAGGTAGACAAGTGGATTCTAATACATCTGGTTTACTCTGTTCTACTATAGAGAAAAGCAAGTCTAGAAATCACTTAGTTTTTTTTCTTATTTGAAGAATGTTTGGAACTTATTGTTTGTATCTTCAAGTTTTCAATTAATTTTAGGAATACAGTGTTTTACTAATTGCATAAATTTGCTTTATCTAGTCACAACGAAAAGCAAATAAAACTAAGGGCTCATTTACTTCATCACACGATTGTCACGCAACATCTCGCAACTGCCACACAATCATCGCAGGACTTCTGGCAATATAGTTGCTCATCATTGGGACTGGGATTCCACCCTTTTTCAATAACACCAGTAATTTTCATTAAAGAAATATTTTGTAATCAACATTGGCCAATTCAACTTTGTTGTGGCAATGTCTAGGTATTGAACTTAAGTTCTACTCCTTATTGACATGTGGTGCAGTCACCTTCACATGCACTGCATAATTTTTTTTCTTTGTATTATATGTTTAATCCTCCAGTCAATAATTCATATTATTACAAAACATACAGAAAAAATACAGTATCCATACCTTGATTAAGTAATGGATTTCCAGGTGTCAATACAGGTGAGGATGGAGGTGTGGTAGGTGTTGATGGTGTATGAGTCTGAAAAAAATAATATAAAATTCTGTTGTTGATTAATTATCAAATACATTTTAATACTAAGGATTCATTATTTCTAGGGGCATCAATTTCATTTTATTTAGGGAACATGAAAAGAGTAGGTTCCAAAAGGATTTTTAATCCGATATAACACAAAAATAGAGTTTAATGATAGGCTGAAACTTTGCAGTAAATATTCAAAAATGCCCCAAAAATAGATATCAAACACATTTTTTGCTTTATGAAATCAATCATACATCAGCTCCAGGAACAGATATGTCAATCTGACCAATTAAAAGGCCAATTTAGCTTAAGATGACTTGGACAGAATAGCCAATTTGATTATTTGTTGTTACTATTATTTTAATTTGTGGAGAAATCTGGCCATTGTTTTCTGAAAGGGAAATCATTGGGAAAATGATAATAAAATCTAATTAGATTATAAATGCATAAAATAAGTCAATGTATAACAATGCTAATTTTTGCAGTATGGAGGTGAAATTTGATATTTTGTTTTCAAATATGAATCATAATCTATTTAATATTATTCAACATATTTTATTATAAGGGCCAAAAAACCTTCTCTATTTTGAAAATGTGTTCATAAAGTTAATTCAATTGTTGTTTTCAGTAAAATTAAGAAAATATACATGACTATCAAAAATAATTTTACATATAAAGTTTCCACCTGCTAACTACTTTTGGTACAAATACTTACATGAGTAAGAGCTGTGATGAAATTCCTGTTGAGATGAATAGCTTCATACAAAGCCAGCAGAATGGAATCATTGGACCTATAAAAATGTATATGACAAATTACTGTTACTCATCCTTAACAAGAAAGAATAACTCACTTCAAAAAGAAGAATAAACTCTTCGTAAATATATGTACTGCTAAAAGACTGTTTGATGGATACTGAATTAATGTACCCAAATATATACTCATTACCAGGTTCATTTTTAAAGTTTGTTATTAACATAATGAAATCACATATGGTATTGATTTAATACTATATTATGCCATGCCGGTAATATTTCAGCCGTATCTGAGCAAGAACACACACATCAAATATCAGGTAAAAGATGATCTACCATCATGCTGTTTTCATCACAATGAAAAATACAGCAAGTTAGCCACAACAATTCACATTTACAAAAAACTGATAGTATATCTAAAAAAACATCATCATGCTGTTTTCATTACAATGAAAAATACAGCAAGTTAGCGACAACAACTCACATTTACAAAAAACTGATAGTATATTTAAAAAAAAAAACAATCTATTAAATCTACCAAACTACACTGCTTTCTTTACTATTACAAATGATAGACTCCACTCAATTCATATCGTCTCTTATCTTAATGACAAACAAATATTGACAATCTCATTTGAATGAATACTACTTTGGCACTGTATAACATCTTGTTGGAGCATCACAATATAAGACAACACAGTATTTAATGTTAAGGACAAACTGTTTGGAGTATCACAATATAAGACAACACAGTATTTAATGTTAAGAGACAAACTGTTTGGAGTATCACAATATTAGACAACACAGTATTTAATGTTAAGAGACAAACTGTTTTTATTTACTTGCTATGAGGGCATGGATGACTTTGTTACTGTAGAAAGCATGCTAACCTTGTTTTGGTGAATTGTGAGCTTTCATAGAAGAAGTAGCTCCTTTAATATGTATATAATTTTAGTATTACAGTTCCTTCACTATTCTGGTTTGATTTCTGGTATAATTTTTACATAGCCTTAAACTGTGTTATGTTGTCTTTAATTTAACCTTTAACAAGAAGAAAGAGAGAGCAATCAACAGAAACTTAACTACACTGCCTTCACCTGTTCCAAGTCAACACTCGTGGTAACTTCTTAATATTTATTCTAAATTGTCATTTTGCATATATAAGAAGTAACATACCTCACTGCAGCAATCTGTTTTTCATCTGCTACAAACATATTACCAACCTATGAAAGAAATAAATCTGATTAATTAACATGTGTGGTTTACAACAATTCTTCTATTTTGAAAATTAATACCAAGAAAATGCTGTCAGATTAAGTAATTAGAGATATTTTGTGACAGCCTTTACCCAATGATGATAAGATAACTGTCAGCCTTTATCAAATAAACATTGAGGTAAAGAATAAACTTCATTCAATATAATCTATAATTTCTTTAATTTCAATGACTAATGACTGAATTTTAGAAATCTTATAAGGGAGATAATTATGATTTATTAATTTTAAGGTTGATACAGAAAAACAACCAAGATTACCTCCCTTATGAATATCTAAAAATATGAGAAATTGGAATATTTTTTTGAAAAATCAATGTATTGAAGACTAATTCATGAAGCTTTAAGAATACTTTGAAAAAGGTTGCTTACAGCAAAGACTTGCAAAAAATATTACAAGTAAGAAAATAAGTACAAAATACTTCAAATATTTATACCAACTGGAGCAATATAATATCTATAGTGAAACCCACAGCCAAACATGATAATAGTGTAATGACCTTCCTGGTTTATACATAATGATGAATGGGGTAATCATGTGCCTACATGAGACATGTCTCCCACAATCTTGTTACGCAAAGACATGTTACCCATCTGAATACCAAGGAAGCATTACCACCAAAACAATGTAGACATCAAGACGAGTTAGTCACAATACAAAACACTTAACCATTGATGCTATAGCTGAAAACCATCCACCCTGTTGTTCTACATTTCTTGCTGCATATGTTCTGAAATGCAAATGGTGTAAAAATGTTTATCTCCACAATTCACACATATCTAACACTGTATGTTCTGTCAACCATCTCCCTTTTTCTCAGGTATCCCTAGGTGACCTACATAGAAGGCTGCATTACATTACACCGATGACTTATTTCAATCGACAGGCTTTTGAATTCAGGTAAGAAGTGTTTAATATAACAATTAATTCAGTCATGCTGCCTTTTTAAATTCAGGTAAAAGAATTTAACATAACAATTAATTACACCTTATATAAGAATCCTGGATTCTGATTGGTTCACAGCCAGTGTATTTTATGCATTGGTTACAGCCAGTGTATTTTATGCATATTTTAACGAAATCAGCAATTTTTTCACTTGCTGGTGTATATGCCTGAAAAATATGTCTTTTTTACCCTCTGCCTTGGTATTTGCCAAAAGTATATGCTTCATTGCCTGAATTAACATAATGTGATAAATCAATTTTGAAAAGTGAGTGTGTTCCGAATATTTGTCAAAATTGATATTCAGTGTAATTAATCAGATATATCATGACAGGGAGGAGAATTTGCGAAAAATACCAGTCTTGGGAATCAAATTGGCTCGGGAAATTTTCCTTCCTGAAACTGGTATTTTTTTTTGCAAATACCCCTCCCTGTCATAATATATCTATTTAAAATTCAGTCATGATGCAAGTTAATTTGTAGCTATATAAACCATAG
>JAULBM010025466.1:0-11224 GCA_032357055.1 Geukensia granosissima
TAGTTGTCGGCATCGCAGATAGTCACAAGCGTGTTATCACATACTTGTCAAACTGTGTCGGTTCCTCTAAAAATCTTAAGAAATCAACGGGGGTAACAATACGTTAATTTTTGTTGGAGTTCCTGTCAATATAATACTTCCATGCTGAGACAATGAATGAATTTCTGTGCTGTAAAATTTGGGTCAAAGATGTCTTGGCTTATATATGTTTGGTTGCTTTGATAATTGGTCTGATACATTAGCAGAATGAGTTTTTAAGTCTGTCATTTGTCTACTTTCTGTTTGCCAGGGGGGGCACATGTGTCCCATGCACCCATTTTTATATGACTGCAAAAATTTGCGGTCGTATTATGGTATGGCGCTGTCATCTGTGTCATCTTCATTGTTGGCGTCTTTAGACAGTTGGTTTCCGCGAGATTACTATTGTTCTAGTTAACCGATCCTTTTAACATTTTGGGACATTGATAATTGGTACTAGATAAAGGTTGGTATTGATTTTGGGTGATCTAGCCCCATCATTTTTTGGGTAGAGGATAGAAGGGGATTTTCTCTTATTTAGATGCAAGTTCTCTATTTCTTGTCCAATTTTGATGGTTTTTTTTTTTTTTGTGTATATTTCCCATGAAAAAGTCAACATAATAGGCCACAAGCAAAAAAATGGCCCAGCCCTAATTTTTGAAAGTTTTTTATTTTTCATCCGATTTTGATGGTTTTTTTTTGCTAATGATGCTTATGAAAAATGCAATAAAAGTTGCTCCAAGCATTTTTGTAAAATTTACCGATTTTAGCTCACCTGACCTAAAAGGTCATGTGAGCTTTTACCATTACTTGGCATCCGTCGTCCGTCAACATTTCATATTTTAATCTTCTTCTTTGAAACAACTGACCCAATTTCAACCAAACTTTGCTGAAATGATCCTTAGGTGGTCTTTTTTTAAAATTTTGTCTGATGACTCCGACCTCTGAACAAGATGGCCGCCAGGCTAAAAATAGAAAAAAGGGGGGATGAAATATGAAAAATCTTCTCCTCTGAAAATATTGAGCCAATCTTAGCCAAACTAAGCTGAAATGGTCTTGGGTGGTCCTTTTCTAAAATTGTGTCCAATGACCCTGACCTGCAAACAAAATGGCCTCCAGGCTAAAAATAGAAAATAGGGGGAATGAATTTTAAAAATCTTCTCTTCTCAAACTATTGTGCTAATCTTTACCAAACTTTACTGAAATGATCCTTAGGTGGTCCTCTTTAAAAATTATGTCCGATGACCTGATCCGTAATCCAAGATGGACACCAGGCTAAAAATAGGAAAAGGAGGGATGAGATAAAAAAATCTTCGCCTCTGAAAGTATTGAGCCAAACTTGGCTGGAATGGTCCTTGTGTGGTCCTTTACTAAAATTATGTCCAATGACCCAGACCTCCAAACAAAATGGTGGTAGCCTAAAAATAGAAAAAAGGGGGATGAATTTCAAAAATCTTCTTCTCTGAAACTATTGTGCTAATCTTTACCAAACTTTACTGAAATGATTCTTAGGTGGTTTCCTTTCAAAATTGTGTCCGGCTTTTCCAACCTCCAACCAAGATGGCTACCCCAGCCAAACTTAGTGTCATACAGAACCCTACGGGAAATTTACATAATATTTTTTCTATCTTGAACTGCTTGCACAATTAGAACCTTACTTAGGTGGATGGTCCTAAGGTTGGTCCCCTTCATAATTATTTTGGATGACTTCACCCACCATCAAAGATGACATCCAACCAAGATGGCAATCCCAGCCGAACTAAGTGTTATATAGAACCCTATGGGACTAGTTGGGTCTTTCAAGGTAGAAGGGGTCAAAGTGGGGGGTGGGAGGGGGTTGAAATTCAATTTCGAATAATGTGGACAAATTTTATTTTCATCTGATTTTGATGGGGTATTCTCCAAATGATTCTTATGAAAAATTTAACAATAGTACCACCAGTTTGAGGATAATACAAGTCAAAATTATCACTTATCCAGTCATATTACTGTGTCCAGCATTTTACTCTGTCCAGCACTTTACTGTGTCCAGCATGTTACTGTGTCTAGCATAATATTGTGTCCAACAAAATACTGTGTCCACACTTACCTAAAGGTTCATGTGTTCACCTTTCACATGTCAACAAAATTTAACAATAGTAACAACAGTTTTGAGGATAATACGAGTCAAAATGATCACTTATCCAGTCATATTACTGTGTCCAGCATTTTACTGTGTCCAGCATTTTACTGTGTCCAGCACTATACTGTGTCCAACACATTACTGTGTCAAGAATATTATTGTGTCCAACAAAATACTGTGTCCACACTTACCCAAAGGTTCATTTGTTCACCTTTCACATGTCAACATACTGTGGTCGTATCATGTTGCGGCTGCAAAGCACCAGTGTTTGTATTTGTAAAGGGAATCAGTCCAAAAATACACAGTGAATTCCATGTTTTTTTTAAACATAACAATTGAAACCACCATAATTTATAGTTATTTTTTTAACATAACATCAGAAAAAGGGTCTATTCTCATTATTGGCACAACAATATCACCTATACTGTTAGCTACCTTTGTTAGCAAGTGGGACAAAATAAGGTACCACTTTTTTAAATTATTGTTTTCTGCCATAAGAAAAATCTGCTTTTGTAATAGTGACTCTGAACCTTACAGTCACAGTCATCTGAGTTTACAATCCTGTATGTAATTAGAGCTAAAATGGTCTGAAAATCAAGTGAAGTTGTAATATATCTATGCATAGAATTTTTAGTGAATAATATGAAGTATCTGCAATGAACACAAAGAATCGAATTACATGTTTGAAATCACTTTCAAAGAGAATGTTGAATTATTATGGGTTTTGCAAATCACTGTATTCAGCTCTAAATAGTTATACAGTTGTCCACCATGTAGCACTTTGTCGATGACTGGGAAAAATTGAGTTAATGACCTTCCTGTTAATGTCAGTGAATGTTTTTACTAAAAATGGAAACTTGCAAACATTAATTGCAACAGATTGAAACATTCTGTGAGAGAAAAAATGTGAAATATTGTAACAGGCCTGTTTAACCAAATTTGAAAATATTTGCACCTCATTTTTGATACAAATTTCTTTTTCAGAAAGGCTATATTTGGTATACATGTATTATCAAAACATATTCAGTAAGCTATTAAAATACCTGATGTATAAGAAATTTCCAAATAAAAATCTTGGGTATTTTGAATGTTTCCAGTAAGAATTATGTATCGTAAGGGTCTTTTTTGGCCCCCAGTTTTGGACAATAATATTAATTTTATTTCATTTTACTTTTTTAAGTTCAATGTGGGAGTAAACTAAAATTTAATAAGAGATCAAAATAAATTTCTTTAGCTTCAGATATCATTTAACAAGTTAAGACCATAAACTTGACAGATAATATAATATATCTGAAGTTTACAGTTCGCCAGCCAATCGAGAATCAGGTATCACTACCTCGTGACTTCTTACAAAACTCTATATCCAAGGCGGGAAATGTTTTAGCAGTTGTTCTCAATTTTGGACAAACCAATTACGTTTGCCCTCATTAGTTTGACAAACTTGTTAAAATCAACACCTGTGTGTCAGTATAGAATTTATCAAAATAGAAATTGTTTGAAGTTATATCGTTAGACAGAGGGTTAATTTGGACTGGAATTAACTTTATCACATTTGGTTTTTTCTTTTATTAGGCAGAAATTCATATTTTATTTTAAGTAAACAAAGTTTAAATTTTTACTTTATTTTTTGTATGATCTACAGTTAGCCACTCTCCTAAATGGACAATTGTCACTTACTGAATTTTAATCAAGAGTCAAAACTTCAGATATAAATGTAATCTGGCTTTGTTTGGCGTCTATCGTCTGTAAAAAACCAGATACTGTATTTAGAAGGTTTGCCTTCGGCTCACCTTCTAAATATTGTATCTGCCTTTTAAAAGACAATATCCACCAAACAGTCAGATAACGTATAATGTGTTTAATACTTGTATAATTTAACAATATAGTATAATCAATGTTTTGAAATGAATGTGTAGAGGTGTTGATATAAAAGTACAGTTCATAACATCCACTTCCTAATAACTGACACAATTAAAATATATATTTATGTGAGCTTTTGATTTCATAAAACAATATTGCTAATAAGTACAAATAAATACCAATTATTTTGTAATGACATATATTTGAGCACTTAATATAATAAAAGTGTTGAATTAAGTATGTAATTACACAAATCCATTGTTCACACATTAATTATACACTGTAATTACTGAAACTTCCTGATTGCTAATTAACACCAACAAGATGGTTAATTAACACCAAATTAATTATCCTGAAGACATTTAACAAGTACTTGAAGACCGATTAAGTACTTATTATTTTTATGAATGATAATTACTTGGAAGTAATTTTCACCTTAAAATGAGATCTTGATATAAATATTATCTGAAAATCAACATGGTCATCAATTGCAATTTCATTTTATATTTAGTAAATCAATATTTCATTCAATTATTATAGAATATAAAACCATTTTAGCCAAGTTTTTAAATATGAGGAATTTAGATAATATGAATGGTAAGTAAAAAGTTATCATTTACCTATTCATTTTTATTTATATAATTAATTGCTTATAAAGTATATTATTATATAAATAAATCTTATAGAAGCCTATTACAGCTGTTATCTTTCTAGAAAAGATCTTTTAACAAAACAACTCTAGCATGTTTTTCAACTCCAGTCTTGAAATATGAAGGCAAAAATCTGGATATTTTGAAATAATAAATTAATTTCAGTTTTCAAAAATCAGTCTGAATTGTCAAGATCCTGTCATAATCTATAAGAAAAATTGATTCAAAATATGGTCGTAATGCATTTTAAATGGTTTTAAAAATTATCATGAGAATTGTATTTTGAATACATATTTGATACATTTAGTTGAAATACCTTTTTTTTCATGATTTTGTTTGTTTTTATTTCAGATTGGACTTTGACTCAAGAAGATGTCTACAAAGATCACCATGACAACAACTACCAAATGTTACAGGCAAATATGGTAGGTTTTTACATGAATTTTATTTAGTTTCATCAGGAATTCAGTTAATGGCGATTTTGGTTTTATTGAAAATGAAGAATTTATTGTATTTTGTGAAGATAAGTTACTTCTGAAAATATATCTGTACAAGTTTTCCGTTTTAATTGTTTAAAATTATTTGTTTTATTTTGTAGCTTGCAATCAAGAGGCAAGAAAAAGAATTTTTATCTGAATTTGAAGATTTACGTCAAAAGTTCAAAGATATGCTTGCTACCGCTGGAATCAACCAATCACAGTTTCCCACCACACCAAGCAGAAATATTGTCTTATCTGACCCCATGACCCCTACATTTATGCTAACACCCAAAGGATTAACAGACTTAGATATCCACAAGTGCCATTTGATCAACACAATGAATGACTCTGCAGTATACAAGGAAGGTCTTCACTCTGATGGTGTCAGCGATGCCGGGAGCAGTGATGCAGAACATTCACCAATGTCAACTGATACAGAACTGTCCGACTACGAGGATGACACAGTATTTTTTGAAAGGGAAGTAGAAGGTTGTGAAAGTGAAGTAAATTTCCATGATTCCATGCAGTTTTCCACATCCTTCATTGCTGGTCATGTTAAGAATAACAATCAGGAGAAGAAAAAGTCAGTCTCAAAAGGTCAAGGATCAAATCCTTTGGCATCATCAACAATGATTATGGATGAAAAGGAGCTATCTGTTGAAAGACTGATTAAACCATTTTGCAGAGGTGTATTCAAACCAAAAGCTTCATCAACTTTGTTATATAAACCGTTTCCTGGAAAAAAAGTAGACAAATCTTTCTCTCCAATAGTTAAACTGAAACCTAGTACAGACAAATCAGAACAGATGCAACAAAATACAGCTGACCCCAATGCCCATAGTGTATTTACATGGTCATTGCAGGATTCATCCAAAGATGTCCCATTAGAAGAATCATACATGAGGACAGTCAGACAGAGGTCACACAAAATGACTTCCAGACCAAATCTGCAACCAAGTGAAACTGTAAATGGGATATCAGTTATAACTGGACTGACAACATGCCACAAGGAGGCAGTGGTATATGACAGTTTATATAAGAACAGCACACTATACAATAAGTCCAAAACTATACCAAGAACCAGTACAAGGTCTGACCTTCAGAAGGTCAACAGAAAACCAGATGGGAAATTACAGGAAGCAGTCTTCAAAAATCCCATCGAGAACCCCAAGGAATCCAAAATCACCATTGAGAGGAAAAATTCTGTTGTAAAGAAATTACTGAGATTCAGAGAAAGCTTCAAGAGAAAAAATGGTACTACTGATTTACGTACCTTGGCAACATTTTGAAATGAACAATCACCAAAAATTTAACAATGTACAACAGTAAATTCTCTAGTGCTAAAATTGTACATATTTTTTGTTAAGAACTTTTGTTTGTATCAGTTTACATTTGTTATTTTTAAAAAAATTATAAATTCTGATGGTTTTTTCTGTTTTTTTCCCAAAGAATATAGACGGCAAACATTAAAATTCATTTTTACACATTTTTGTCACTATAATATGACAACAATGTTATCAAATGGTTTTGGTGATAAATAAAAAATATCATATAAAATACTTAATGGTACAGGTACTACAAAGGTGTGCCAATATATGATAGTCATAAATTATATAAGCAGAGTTCATGTTAAGTCGTTCATAGAAAAAAAATGGACTGCCTTGGTGGTATAATAGTTAGCAATCACCTTGAGTGTGAAGGTCTTTTGTTCAATCCCAGGCCAGGTCAAACTAAAGACATAAAAATTGGTATTTTCTGTTTCTTAGCTAAGCATGCAGCATTAAGGAGCTAGAGTAGAGACTTGTCAGCCCAAAGTCAGAATAATGTGTCTGGCTAAGTGGCATGTCTTCCTATGGACTGTTACTTTCATGAGCTAACACTTAAAAAATTTGGTGCAGCATATTGGTCTAATACAAAGCAGTGTTCATTCCTCATGATTCATTAATGTTCTGTCATCTTGAATATGCAGGAAATATTTGCCACTGGAAATTTGGCAATCAATCAGTCAATCAATATCAATCAATCAATCCCAAATTGTGATGTGAAATGCCATATTTAATTGGTAGATCAGCCTGGATAAACTGATTGAACAGTTTAGGTCCAGCTGTATTATGAAGTTATGAAAAACAGGCCAAACTATTGTTAACATACTATTAGACTATTGCAGTGTACAAGTATACAGTCTGATTTAAGCTCATACGGTTCTCCTAGATGACAACCTCTTTTTTATATTAAAGGCCCATACAATTGTTATTATATAAAAATATATGCCATATCACAGGTTTCAAATGTAAATTTTAATTTGCCTATTAGACTGTTTTTGCAATAGGAATAAAGATTTTAAACAGAACCAGAAAGACTCTGAAACATGTAAATTTTAGTGTAACTGAATCTATGGTTTATCTCCTATGGCAGTATTGGTTTGGAAGAAAAAAAAACCTGACTTTTATGTTATCAAATAACCATTTATTATATAATATTTTCAGCTAAGAAAAAAATTAAAATGTTCATATGAAATCCAAAGACCCTGATTCTGCAATGAAAACACTTTACATATATTATTTTGAGTAATAAGTTCCTGTGTTCATAGTGCATTTCAATTCAAATATATCTCCTAAGAATCATCACAGTAAAATTGTCTGCAAAAACACTTAATAAGTCCATTTCCTAGCAACAAAATCCATTTCCTAGGCAAAAGGCATTTTAATTTACATGAAATTATATGCAGTTATTGGTAACAACCAATTGTTATTTGAAGAAGGTGCATAATAAAAAACAAAAAATGTCTGTTGATTCCAAATACAAACTAAGACCAGTTCACACTTGGCTTAACTAAATCATCAGGATTAACTTAAGTCAGTATAAAGGTAACCTGTTGCATTCACACAAGCGTTGATGTTGTTGTTTAACTTAATTAGGGTAACAATTGAAACATAGAAATCAATAGACCAAAAGTAAGGTTACTAGTTATGACGTCATATTAAATCCACATTTAGTGTTCAAACTACAGTTTATTCCTGATTAACTTAATTTGGATAAAGTTAATCTAAATTAAATCAAAACCAGTGTAAATGATATGTCACTTTATCCACATTTACCTGAGTTCATCCAAATTAACTTTTATAGTGTGAACGGGGCTTAATTCTAACATGTTTTTTGCCTTAAATGTTCTTCTTTTCTTAAAACTTATTTGATGTTTTTAAAACAATCATCATTGTTTGCAGGTTTTGGCCACAGCTGCACAAGAGATGTCAAAGCCTGCAGAACAACCACCTGCTCTCTCATCACCAAACAAGAAGATTGTAGAGGTTGAGGAAGAGACTTGGCAGAGTATAGTACAGAGAAGGATAGAAACTAAAACTAGGAGGTTCAGTAAGGGGAAAAGTAAACCAGAACCAAAGACCACAGTAAACAGATTTAGTCCTGTTGCTGGACACTTCTTTTATCCACTGATGACAAAGTTTGACAGGTATAGACATGCACTTTTATCTACTGATGACAGAGTTTGACAGGTATAAACATGGACTTTTATCTGCTGATGACAGAGTTTGACGGGTATAGACATGTACTTTTATCCACTAATGACAAAGTTTGATAGGTATATACATGCACTTTTATCCACTGATGACAAAGTTTGATAGGTAATGACATGTACTTTTATCCACTGATGACAAAGTTTGATATGCAGCCAATTGATAGGATAAACTTTTATCATTGTTTCAAAAATATTATAATAATTATTTCTGTATGTTCAGTTGTATAATGGTGGTGTCCTCCCTCTTTGTAGGCAAGGTAATTTGTTTGATCCAATGTTGTATTTGTCATTTACTTTCATATTTTCTTATTTTGTTGGTTTTACCATAATGCTGGGTTGTATACCCCACAAACAATGTTAATGTAGGAATCCCCCTGAGTATCTATTTCATACTGTCTGTCTGTCTGTAAACATACATTGTAAGCACATCTCTCTTAAACTGTTCAGTTGAATTAAATGAAAGTATACATCAACATAAAACACAATGTGATGATTTTCAAAAAAGGAAGTATCTATTCTCTCCTGTCTGTCCGTACACATATGTTGTAAGCGCATCTCGAACTGTTCAATGAAAATCAATGCAAGTTTACATGAACATAGACACAATGGGTGGATTTGCAGAATGAAGAAATTTCATCTTCGCTCATTCCAAGGGCAAATAATCCATAGGGGGAACAGAGGTATCGTTGGACAGTAAATTTAGAAATTGTTGCATTTATTTATTATTGTGATTTTGAAACTTAATCCAAAATGACAGATTAATTAAATTCAAAAAGAAATCCTTTTTTGCAGATATAGTTTGTGAGTTGTTATTTTTGCGATTATCACCCTGTGGCATTATTTGCATAATAAAACATCACATTTATTTCTGAATTAACAGTAGATTTAAATGTAGTATTTCTAGAAGATTGGACATTGTTTGTATACAATATAAGATCAAATCCAAATGTTGAATATGATAGGTTGCACTAATTACAAATAATTTTGTATTTACAGAAAAGAGAACACATTTGACATGTTAGGAGAAGATAGTCTGGTTTTAGGAAGACTGATTTACACACTGGGTGTAGTCATGTATTCAGCCATTAATTCTCCAGTAAGTACTGATGCCTCATAGGTAGGTAGGTAATGACTCTATTTAAGCAGGTAATTCAGTTCTTCCCTGAGGCCCTTGAAAAATAAACAGTATGTCTAATATCCAGCTGAGTCTCTATTTGCAGGGAACAAATTCAGGAGCATTGTGACATAAATCATGCCACACTACCTATCATTAAAGAAATAATATACCATATTTTTTCAGACTAAGATGAGACGAATTTTCTTGAAACAGGACATTTGTTTAATATAAGGCTATAAGAAAATTGTATATTAGACATAGTCTACAAAAATTTACTGAGTTTTACTTGAAGAGTTTAAATGTGGTGGTGCCACCATCCATGATTTTTTCACCAATAATCCATTAAAAGTATATTTTCTTTATAATAACTTTGTTTCCTTTTGCTTAAAATTTTGCAACCACCAATCCTTAGGAGATCCCAACATCCTTTAAAAATTTTTTGAATAAAACACTGACTTATTCTCCAAAAATAATGTTAATCTTTCATCAAATATTTTCGATATTGTAGACCATAAAACAAATGGCAACTGCCTTACTGGAATTTCTTTGGGTGTTGCGGTTTCATCAAGATGCGTAAGTACTTTTATATGCAGATATTTTTAGTATTGTACACACTGACACATACATCACACTTGATGGGGTATAATACACATATACACATATTGTGACAGCCATAATTCCATCACAATTTTTGTTAAGAACCATTTTCTTGGTAATTCATTCACCCATAACCTTTTTATACAACTGCAAAATCTTGTGTTCTATTATTTTTATCCATTTGAAATTTTTAAAAAATGATACCCAATATAATACTCAGGTTGGGATTTATTTTGGATGGTGAATCCTTGCCCCTACTTAAGGAGAGACCAAATAGGGATTTTGAAGTTTTCAAATGTAAGTTATCTATTTTTATCTACTTTTAATGAAGGTTTTTTCTTTGTATTCCCCATGACAAAGCCAACATAACAAGCCACAAGCGTAATAAACTATCTCTTTATGAAAATTTAACAAAAGTTACTTCAAGGGTTTTTTGAAGCATTAACTGATTTTTATAAAAAAGATTTTTCATTTGATTTGTCTTGAGAGCTTTCAAGAGTATGTCAATGAATTTTCTCTTTCTTGTTTCATAGATAAAAGAGGTAATGTGGACAATACTTCAGTTTTGCATGATATGGGAATTTTTTATTTTTTATTTTATATCTGATTTTGATGGGGGTATTCAAATGATACCCTTTGAATAATGCATCAAAAGTAAAGCCAGTTTCTGAGATAATAGGGCCAGTCATATAACTGTGTCCAGCACTTTATTGTGTCCTTACTTACTTAAAAGGAATTCAAAGATACCAAAGGGCAGACAGAAATCGTTAAGTCGGAAGACAGACAAGATCATGGCCAACAAAATGAAATGAAAGACAAACATAGAACACACAACACTACACTAAA
>JAULBM010025477.1:0-11224 GCA_032357055.1 Geukensia granosissima
GGAAATACAAAGAAAAAAAACCCATCAAAATTGGACAAGAAATAGAGATCTTGCATTCAAATAAGAGAAAAACCCCTATTGGCCCATCCCCAAAAAAGGGGTGGGGCTAGATCCCCCAAAATCAATACCGACCTTTATTTAGAACCAATTATCAATGTCCCAAAATATTAAAAGGATTGGTTAACTAGAACAGAGGTTATCGTGCGGAAACCAACCTGTCTACAGACGCCGACAACAGCATCCTACAATAATACGACCGCAAATTTTTGCGGTCGTATAAAAATACTGAAAATGAGTTCCAGTGGCATTAACATAGATGGCGACCACACTTCTTTGAGTATTTTGACATAATTACAATGTGTCAATTGATGCAGGGGGATATGTTAATGCGGGATATTTTTGTCTCACACAGAACATTACCACTTAGGGGATGAGGCAAAAAAGCAAGAGAGCCTCTCCTCATGAGAGTTATCCGGTATGGCTTTTATAAGCTTGAAATCATCCTTAGATAGTAGCCTTATACCTTGAAATCTTCCCTTGAATGAGCCCCACGACTTTCCTTTCGTTCACAGGCAGACACCATGGTCTGAACAGCATTAATCATCAAGTTCTGTAATTCTAGTGTTTCAACCAAGTCAGTGTTCCATATCATACCACGGTCTGATACCTAAAATAACAAAGTTTAATTTATTTAAATATCAACTATATTGAACAAATATTATGTTATTCAAACTGAATAAATCAGGGAACTTCACTGTGCTGGTTTTATTTTCTTTACTGAAAACATTATAACTCTAGGACATTGAGATTATGAAGTGCAACTTATGAAGAGAAAACAGTAATCTTAGTATTTGGTCTATTCCCATGTTATGTTAAGGAATATTGGCAAACAGGAAGTGACAGGTTCAAATTCCATTGTAGATGGAATAATAATCTCAAATCTCAATGAATTTTTGCAGATGTAAAGTTCTACTAACAGTCAACATAAAAGACAACAGCAAACTTTCAATAGATTAAGAGAAATTATAAAAGGTTCAATTTTTGGTGAAAAGGTTTATTTGACAGTGAAAATTTATTTAACGTTTAATATGCTTTTTAGGTTCTCCTCTCATATCCAGAAGTTCGTCTGAACAACTTTTATTCATATCATTTGAATATGATTAAGAGCAATTGGTAGCTGTGTATCAAGTGAGAGGTAAGGAATACAAGATAAACAACATTTACAAACAAGAATAAGAACCAAGTAAATTATCGTCATGGTATTTATGAAATCATTTGAGGGCTGTTTCAGCAAAACATACATGAGATGAGGGAACAGCAAAAAAAAAAAAAAATATCTACTTGGTTGTTAATCAGTAGAAAGTGCATCTATGGTCAACTGCTGGACTCCCCTTCCATTGGTGTGTATATGGAAAATAAGAGGTTTTTTTACTGGACTTTTTTATTGTTGAAATACTTTGAAATGATATGCTGTTTTTAATTTGATTATTTTGGTGCTTATAAAGCTTAATTTGGCCTCTATTGGGGATATAAGTGGAATAAAATCACTTATATGAGAGACTACACTAGTTTCCAAGTGCCTTTCTCTGTACCGTGTTTGTTTTCCTGGAACAGCCATAATCAAAAACAAACCTTTAAATCATCCATTTGTTTGTACAGATCATATAATTTCCGAACACCTTCTTCCAAAATAGGTCCATCTCTGAATACTGCAGCATTATTCTGCATGCCCTGAAAGATACATAAGTTTGATGATACATGTATCAGTATCAACTCTGTTGTAATTTTTTTTGGCTTGGTTACTGACAATTTCAGTTTGAAAAAAAAAATTACCACTTCTATGAAAATCAACTACAAGTCCTGTTTCACACAACAATTTTGATACATTGCACCATGTATCACAACTGGTTCTCTCAAACTTACTTGACATGCAAAATGATAACCAAGTTTTGTAATCTTGATCTTGATACAAAAGAAAAGACTGCATAACTAACATATGAATATACAAAGCAAACTTCTACTTATTAAGAAAAATTACTTAAAAAAAATACTCAGATAAAATCAATTCTTTACCCATTCCACCAATAGATTCCCTGAGCAAAGTAACATGGGGATGATGAATTTCCTGGCAGTGGGTATATAAAATATAAAACCATGATAAATTGAGATTAAAACATGGCCTTTTTCATATCCACCCTGTTATCATCCCAAGACTTCCATATGAGGAAGAGACACTAGTCCAGAGCTTTTATGGGTCGAGGGATGATAACCGAGCTGATGTGGAAAAGACCATGTTTTAAAATGTTTATTACATACTTTCAGTATTATTAAGGCTGACAAAGTAATTGTAGGTAATACAATGTACTTGAAATTTAAATAAAATGACAAGAACGATGAGCTTTAAAAATTTGCCAATCAAAAGTATTGTAATTAGCAAGTATCATAGCAAAGCATAAACAAGAGAAGGAATTTCCAGAAATATTCCAACATTTGTTTTATTTTGTTTACATCAATTTATTTTATATTTTATACATAAAAAGTATGAAATTATTTACAAATTGACAAAAGTTAACCAATGATGTCATTTTTCATTTGTTTGGTGAAATAGAAATTGCTTTTGAGATGAATTCGTCATTACCAACTGCTTTAAAACTTTCAAAAATCATGATTCCAAACTTTAAATTATCATAAAATCAATAACTTTTTGTCTGTTTTCACCCAGTTTCCAAATTGCCATAACTTTTCTCTCTTTCAAAGCAGAAATAAAAGACCGATAATTCCTTCGAACAATGTGTCTTGGCAGAAATGGAAAACAAGTATGTTGATCCTGGTATATCGGGAAACATCGTCTGCTGGAGGAAATGTGAATCCTGGAACTGTCAGTGAAAGGGTTAGAAGAAGAACTTTTTTCTCAAAGTTATTGGTTTTGTTATAACCAATAAAGTATGGCTAAATCAAATGCATCATAAACCTAATATATAACTTCAAGTGTTACTTCTTACCTTCTGCATGGCAAGTCGCAGCTCAGCTGTTGTAGTACCTCCGTTTGCATGTCGGAGTTTGTCCAAGTTGGCTACAGAGAACTCACCAGCATTCTGAATTAAAAGTCATACACTATAAATACACAGCAATTTGGGCAATTTATTATGTTTTCTATAGGTCTAACATGATAAAATAAGCTTTAAACTGTGTAGTAAATATCTACTTAAACCACACAATTGGTCTCAAAATTCTGGTCATCTAAAAATATTTGGTATATATCATGTATATGTAGTCAAATAAATATGTATTCTAAAGCCTCTGTATATGCATTAAATTTTCACAGATTTCCAGATAACACAGGGTTCTGTTTAGACAGGGTAAATGTTGAATAAAGACTTCCCAATAACAACATAAACAATGCACATGTGACTTGTCAGCCAATTAAATATGAAAATCTCAATTTTTAGCTTCAAATGTAAATATAATTAGCATGATTAGGTTCTTTTGAAAGAGATCTACTTGAAAATAGAACACATATTGCATATTGATATCCTAAAAAGAACTAAGTTAGAATAGAAAACTGATACATGTACATACTCAAATTTCCACATATTTTCCAAAACAATGGTATATCAAAACTGCAAAGTTAACACAAACTCTTGCAAGTGTGATTTTATACATCTGGACTTATATCACCAAATGTATGATAATATGACACAATGGAAAATTGAATGATTCAACTTAAGATAGTTTGAGAAAACGAGCTTTGACTAAATAATCCCCAACTTCATTATCCAGGGTAATCAATTTCTGATACACTAAATGTGTAACACTTCTACTACATAGATTTACCTCGCTTATTGGACCAATAGTCTCTCCTGGTTTATTTTCCTCAATAATAGTGTTGGCGCATGCTCGGCCAAACACAACCAGATCTAATAATGAGTTAGCTCCTAGTCGGTTGGCTCCATGGACTGAAGCACAGGCAGCCTCTCCAGCTGCATACAGACCAGGAACAATTTGGTCTCTACCATCTTTATATACTATAGCCTGCAAAGAGAAAAGATAATTTATTATTTAAAGAGTTATCAACACCATTTCAGAATTACAAGTATTTGTTATTCACTAGTGTTTAATTTAAACAAGTATGAAAAGTTTGAGAGGCATAATATTATGAGCAAGTACATTTGTGTCCAATGGACAGTGTGCCTTGCTAATGATCTCAGTATTTGTGCAATGAAATCAATAACCTTTAGATATTTTTGACAAGGCAAATAAGGAATGAACAAAATTTAATAATGATTTAATCATAAGTAAATTTTATACTGTAAATACAGAAATTATTTCAACATTTACATTATATATTATTGTGAATAATGCGACAGGATTGTAATTGCAACAATTTAAACTCACATTCTTAAATTTTCTAGTTATATTATTTAACTCTTTTGGAAAAGCAGCAAAAATAAAACTTGCATTATCGTTGCAATTCGAACATTTGCAATAATTAATGTACACATTTATTTCTAAATTTACATAAGCACTGTTTAAGACAAAATGCTATAGTTAATTCTCGAAGATGAACTACCTTCAATCCAAACTTTAATTTCCCTCTAACAATAAATTTCTAAAAAAAAAAAAAACCCTAAGTCCATGAAGTCGATGACCTGGAACCTCCAGGTCACAGTATTCATTTCACATCAAAATATTGCAGTTCATATCATAAGCTATCAATGTACAAAGTTTAAAGATAATACACTGACTTTTCATCAAATTGTTGATTTTCAAATCACAAGCTTTCTTTGTACAAAGTTACATGATGATATCATAGCTACTTCATTAAAAATTAACTTATATCTGAACCTTAACTTGTGGGCCAGGCATAAATATTGTATCCAGGAATCCACAGAATTTAAGAGGATGTCCATCATTCAACTTGTACAGTCAGAGCTGTTATGATCAAAATATGGTAAGGGAAATGTGGTAACATGCATCCCAAAAAGTTCCAAGGTAATTTTTTTTTAAACTGAACTAAAATATTCTGATCAGTACAGTAAAACTTGATGACCAAACATGTCTTATAAATGTGACAAACCAATGACACAGTGTCATATGAGACAGGTGGTCATGTAAATCAGGTTTAATTTAAACGCAAAGCTCTACAGAGATAAAATATGAGGTCAAAAAAGGCAGACAATTGCTTAATTGAGTGTGCTATCAACTGTTTCTTGGGGGGTAGGGTGAGTTCCAGGCTACCATTTTTTTTTAAAAACTCTTTAAAGATTTATCTTGATTTGAAGTAATCTCATAAGAAATGTATTGCGAACTCAAACTTTTGGAAAGTGGATCTAAATTCCTACTTGGACAAAACTTTACAGATTACTAGACAATGTCAGTGGAATACCTGATAAATCCACAGAATTTTTAACGGATGTTTTTGATCTAAGTATTAAAGGTCATTATACACCCAGTAAACCTACCTGTCCTTTATAGTTTGTGGGCACACCACCCATATTATAATGTACAGTTGGCAAGACTGGGATAGGATCCCTAGTCACATCAACTCCAGCAAAGATCATAGCAGTCTCTGAGATTCCTGGAAGTCTGGTCTTTAAGACCTCCGCTGGTAGATGTGACAACTGGAGGTAGACATGGTCCTTTTCTGGTCCAACACCCCTGTTTAACAAAATAGTATACAAATATCATTGTAATTGAATTTAAACCTGCAGACTATTTTCTGTCCTAAATTTATCATAAAAGGTAATAGCCAAATTTGAAATAAAACACAAAAAACCCTTGAAAAACAAAACTAAAATAATGTTAGCTGCTCATGTTAAGTCTTTTTGTCAAGATTCTAGAACTCCTCTGGTTTAATCCTTTTCTTCATAGCACTAATATTTTTTGCCTGGTGACACCAATCTTCCTTTTCATAAAAAAATTATTAATTATGCCTTAAAATGCCATTTAAGAAGTTTTTATGAAACCCTTGTTATTTCTTAACATGCTTCCTGAGCTTCAATCATTTGAACTTACCAGGACAAGACCTATATGGAAAATCAAGATAAACCCTTTTCTGCTCAAATTTCAAATGCATAAATCACAGAAACAGGAATGCTGACATGGCTGACCCATTAATTTGTTGCAATATTGAAGGTCTTAACAGCTGTCACAATATTTTTAAAATCTTAAAAACAGAGCAGCAACATTCTTAAGACACTGAATCAATTATCTAAAAGATGAAATTAGCTTTAAAAATATAGTAAAATATTTAGAAGCTTAACTCTTGTTATTCAAATCCCTCCACGGCTACAATATGGCTGAAATATTGCCAAAGTGGCGTTGAGCAACAATCAATCAATCAAATCCCTTCAATTAAATCTTACAAAGTCTTTTAACTGTGTTTTAGTTGCTGAATCATGGACAGGATTATAGATATAGATGTTAAATAACGTAATTACCTTCCTTCTCTAATTTCAATGGTACTGGACCTTGATACAACATCTCTGGAAGCCAAGTCCTTAGCTGTGGGAGCATATCTCTCCATGTAACGTTCTCCCTCAGAATTAATGAGGTAGCCTCCTTCACCTCGAGATCCTTCAGTTATCAAACATCCAGCACCATAGATACCTGTCAATAATAACAATGGCTATTATAATATGTACTATATGTTAACAAGTTTATCCTGTGATATTGCTCTTAATGACCTGGACATGGAGTACTGATGAGGAAAAAAGCGTACATGTAAAAAGAACACAAATCTGGTAAATAGTAACATTAAACATTCAACTTGATGTGGCAACATTATGGGAATGTATGTTAAAATACTAACAATATTTGTTGACGAAGTTTTAAAAAATATCAGAATGAATATGTTTAGTTAATTGTACATATTTTATGACCTCTCCTCTTGATATATATTTATCTGCCAAGGAAATTTTGAACATCTGAGCTATGGATTCAGTGTTCCAGATGTTAATGTTGGTCTTCATTTTAAACAGGAGTTATTCAAAACTTCTAAAAAAAAAAACAAGTTAACAAAATTTCCTTTTTAAAACAACATGCTTCAGTAGCCAAAAATACTTATGGTTCACAATCTTTTGCAATTAGTTTTATGCTTTAATGGTACATGAATGTAAAATTATTAATTCCTAAATCCTAGTCAATTAATTAAAAAAATTCTACTCATTTCACAAAGTCGAATGTCTCTTGTATTATTTGTCAAACCTGTTGGGTGAAATTGCACAAATTCCATATCTTCATTCTGTAGACCAGCTCTAGCTACCATTGCTGTACCATCACCTGTACATGTGTGGGCTGAGGTACAGGAGAAATAAGCTCTACCATATCCTCTGAAATTTAACATTTTACAATTCAAAGGCCTGTTCACACTTGGTTTAACTTATTCTGTATCAACTTAAGACAGAACACAGGAAACTGAGCATTGGAGATTGGCTTAACTTAATGTGTACTATAAACATATATATTTTCACGAGGTGCTGTTTTCGTGAAATGAGATTTGAATGATATCATGTGGTTATAAATTTTGTGGTATTAGACATTTCTTGAGTTCTAAGTTAACAATATTTTATATTCATGTGGGGGTAATTTTCACGTTAAAAGCTAAAAATGCGAAATAAGCAACAACAAAAAAAAAAAATAAAATAAACCCACAGGAAAATTTCCATGTTTATAGTGTTAAAACTGATGACTCAGAAATCATAAGACCGTAAGTAACATTAATGATAATGTCAGATTAAATCTACATTTTGTGTTCACACTATAGTTAAGTATGGATTTTCTCCATACAGATTAATTTCATCCAGTAAAATTCAACCTGGTGTGAATGCAATGTAACTCAATGGATATTTACCCGAGTTAATCTGGGTAAACTATTCTTAAGTGAAAAGGTCTTTGAAATCTCATTTCCTATTGTAAGGTTGATTGCACAAAAAATTCAAAAACCTGAAAGCTAATGATATAAATTTCTGTAGTCAGATGTTGAATTATTAACTAACATAACTGTTGTTGAGCTTTTTTGTCATCTTTTGAGGTCTTACCCTGTGGCAAGAATTGTGTTCTTTGAATGAAATCTGTGGATGGTTCCATCTTCAAGATTGAGAGCAATCACTCCCCTACATTCACCTCCCTCCATTATCAAATCCATGGCAAAGTACTCAATAAAGTATTTGGTGTCATAAGCTAGAGACTGAAATGGGAAAATGATTTCTATTATTTGAAAAAAAGTTGTTATGGTCATTGGTCAACATGAATATTATTTTTGCATAGAATTACAGGCATGCCAGGTTATGCAATACTAAAAATATATGTTAGCATTAGCATATTGTAATTAAAACTGAAAATTTAGAAAGTATTACTTATTTTTGAACACTAACATAAAAGAAAAATTTGAAAAAAAAAATTTTCTAAACTATCACAAACAGAATGATAGAACACATTAAAACTATTTTCACATTGTTAAACTAATTTGTTGTTTATAGCCTGTTGGTGATTCACTGTCATCCTACTATCATGGAGTGAAAAAATTTGAGATTTAATATATTTTGGATGCTTTCTATTAGGTAATGAGTGTAGAAAAAAATGTGATCTTTCATAGTATAGAGAAGCATCATGTCCCATTTTCTGGATGTTTTCAAGTACATTTAGAATCAAACACAATATACAACAAGACATACTGTACGGAAAACTCGCAAAGGTATCCCCACTCCCACATGGATTAACTGCTCTTGGAACGGGCCTGAGTTGAATTTGCCACTATATGCAAATTAGACTGGTTCGCTGACTAGATATATTTTGTCATATTACATATTCGATATATCTAGACAGGTGGGGTCCGACTCCATATTTTGGTTTGAAATCGAGGCCACGCTTGGGTTTAAATTTTATTATGCATTAAATAATTGAATTAAAACTTTAAGAACTTATTCGCATCATTGTCATCATATCTTCAATTGCTTTATTAAGATTTACAACCCAAACGAGCAACAGCAACATTTTGTAGTCTCGAATATGAACTGCCATTTTTGTTTACATTGCGTAACTATGGACTGTTTGTTACGTCATAAGCGAAAACGTCACCAGGAGCTATTCCTCCTGAAAATGTCGTTAGCCTCCACCTGCCCTTAGATATGAGGGTACTCTGTAACCCGGATGTAGGGGGAGAGAACCAGCCAATATGCAAATCTCCACATTGTGTCTTGTGTTCATGTTAAGTTTGTTTCAAATCCAGGAAAGGTTAAGAAGGAGATGAACTTACAAGGCCTGTGGACAGACAGACAGTGTGATTCCTGTATACCCCCAAACTTTTTTTACAGAAATTTTAACTTACCCTTCCATATAATGTGTGTAGTAAGGAATGTCCGGTTCTATCAGCAACACAACAGCATCGATGGGCTTGTCCTCCTTTACCAAACTTTGTGCTCTGTCCACCAAAAGCTCTCTGGTAAATTTTTCCATTCTCTAAACGACTGAATGGCATACCATAGTTCTCAAGCTACAACAATAAATATTTGTACATTGTATATTTTCATGATTACTATTGGTTATCTTGGAAAAAAAATCAAAAACAAACACCATGTCATTATTATTATTTAATCCTGAAAAAGGAAAGGTCATGGATTTTGGTTAACAGCTGGTTTCTTAAAAACCAGAGGCAAAAATTCTGTTAATTGGAATATTTTCAGTTTTGTAATACATGTAAAATGAATTTGTTTTATTTTTGCATGTAATATTTTGGCTTTTTTACTTAATTTTGTGTAAAGAATTGATGTGTTTAAGCAGAAGCAGATTTTACTGTCAACTTAACAGATATTGTTCTGTGGTATGACAAGACATATATTTGTTAATATATTAACTGGAAAATTATCAATTGCCAGTATCAAGGTGTCTTTTAAAATAACAGATCATTAATTGCATGACTAGTACAAGTTGTAGCAAGGTATGAAAACAAGACAGTTATAATATATAGTTTGATTTAACTCTAAATTCTTTTAACTGATCATTACCGGATAATGACCATAGAATGCCTCTGGTAAAAAATATTGACAAAGATTACAGCAGCTTGGAATTATCATAATTTCCTTAATAATTTACCACAGACATGATAAAAACCCAAACAAAAATATTTCTTAACAACTAACTAACAACTAACTACCAACTAACTCTGAGTTAGTTGTTAGCATTATCCATGTATTATCCATTTAAAGACTAACTAATGGATAATTTTACAGGAAAATATAAAACTTATCCATTAGTTAGTTGATTCTCTATAATTATCCATTGCTTATCTGTTTATTATCCATTAATTAGCTATTAACTTAAAAAATTAGAAATCTCCTATCCATTTATTAGTTGTTTTCTTTAAAAAAAATAAATGTTATCCTAAAGTTAGTTGTTAACTTTACATTCCGAATATATTATCGACTGATATTTGGTGTTTGGTTAAAATGGTGATATCAGGATTACTGGAACAGGGTAGTGAGTAAACTGCCTTTAAACTTTCCTGCTAAGAGGCTGTAAAGTTTTCCCTTGAAAATTAAAATGTGATAAAAAAAAATTATATAAAGGTAGAAATTTTAAAAAATCAGTTAAAACATCTTAAATTTACAATTGAAATTTAAATTAGTTTGATCACAAGACTGAAATTCCTGGATATTTTTTCTCATTAAAAATCTTCTACTAGCACTGAAAAAAATTAAATTCTATGAGTTCATTATCTGGTGTCGAAAGGCACAGAGTGTGTTTTTTTCCCTGTCATTATGAATATGCATGGACATACTGATTTTTTAATTTCAAATTCCTTTCACCCCCTCTTTTTCTCAATCCCTTTCAAATGATTGCCCACTAAATCTAAGGCCCAGCACTTGACATTATGATTAATATATCAAACTATGGCTTTTATATAATTTATAGAAATAAGACTATAAAATCTTTAAAAAATAGCAGTTGTGAGATTTATAACACCCCAGTTTGTTTCAATTAACTCACATAGACTATTTATGACCAAGAAATGTCCATTATGATATAAATCATGTTAATACTGTTTTTTAATTAAATGATAAAGAGTTATTATAAAGGATGACTTAAACGATTTACCCGGATTCGTATGGAGTGTCTCCGCTAAATGTCAAAGAGGTAGGAGCCAAATTTGAGCTAGAAATGAAATAAACTGCAAATGTAAAGTAAACATGTTTAGATAAACGACAGTTAAAGGATTTTTACACAA
>JAULBM010025488.1:0-11224 GCA_032357055.1 Geukensia granosissima
GCGCTAAATCTCCTGCAATTTCATTCTGAATTGCAGGAGATCTCCTGCAATGGGGGTCTGACAGGTTAACAGGTATGCATATGACAATCTTATTTTTCCATTGCTTAACAGTTTTTATCAGTACCACAAGTATGAAAGATGGATGCAATTCATGTAATCTATCTATTGAGCTATTTTGTTTGAGTTTTGAATTGGGTTATGTATTCACTACATCTTAAAACCAACAACAGCTCAATAGGAAAATTGTTCTAGATTGTAAAATTGATTGTTTTACATTATTTATAGAAAGATATTTCAGATTCTTTCACAAGTATTCTAATATCTGTAATATAATGCTTGAAAAACATGCTTGAATCATCCTATACCAGTATTCCTGTAGATGATAATTTTATGTGTTATTTCAAATGAAAGTTTTTAAAAAACTTAGAAAGTCTTTAATAGTATGATTCTGTTGTGTTTTTTGGCAGTTTCATTTGCGGACAGGTTGCTTTCCATGTAATTTGATCATTGTATTATATTATAAAGTCAAGACAAGACAGAGAATTGTCATTGCTCCAATTCAAAGTTTAAAAGGACTAAAATCTTATCTTAATCTGTAAATTTTTATACTCTATGTCAGGCTTTTGTGGTGTATGATTACTGAGCTTTATTAAATTATATGTGCATTTCTGATATTGTATTTATTTTTAGTTGAAAGAAGGAATTATTCCACAGTTCAATTCTGGTGAACCTCAAACCATTTTGCATGTTATCTGATCCTAGTTTAATTAATTATTAGGCAGCATTGATAATGTGTATTCCCAGTCTTGCCCTATCATGTGCAAAGAGCCACTTCCGGAAAACAAATGGCTGACTTAACAATGTAAAATTCTTGTAGACAATAAAAAACTTGGCACAGCTTTAAATACATGGTGATTGTTAAAAAGTTATTGCAACTTGCTTGCACTTTTTTCAGTCTACAAAATAAACACTATTTTATAAAAATTTGGCAGACAGTTTTTCTTTCATTACCTTTTTACCTGTTCCAACAAACTCTGACATAGAGTATAGATTCCTCAGTTATACACCATTTGAATGATAAGTTATTTTTCCATTTCTTTTTAGTTTGAAGAAGAAAACATACTATCTGTGGGAAGTTTTGGTAAAGATCTGCCTTAAAGTTATTTTTACCAACATTTTCCTGAAAATATTGCATAGTTGTGCCATACTCCAATTGTAAAGCACCTTTTGTTATCCATTTTTCTCTCATGAAAAATTTTTATTCTCTTTGTTGCATTTAATTTTTACAATTAAATATCAAATCTTATTATATTGACATTTTTTTATCCTCTTAAAATATATTTACTTCACAAATGCTTTACTATTAAATGTGTGGAATCAGGTCAGAAGGTAAGAACAATCTACAGGAATTTTTATGAACTACAACTCTACCAATAATAAAACCAAGAGGAATGCCAGAAATTGCTTTCTTACTCCTATTACATTGTACTTGTAATTTACTAGAAAACCTCCGTTTAACATGTATACTTTTAACTATTCAGAATTTTTCCTCTGTTTGTGGTATATAAGATTATGTATTGCATATGTTATCCAGACTTCTTACCATAGAGCAGACAAATTGTAGTCTTCATCTTAAAATTTACCACAGATTGTGTGAAATTATAATGAGTTTTCATCTTTCCTGCAACAAATGAATCAATCTCATTACCCCTAGTTCATGCATGAATGATCACATTGAAGTCTTTTACATCAAGTTCAGTTCAAGTAGGTCTGGGCCATTGATATTTGTAATGCAGCTGTATCTAAATGGTCAGCCTTAAACTCTCCAACTTCTATCAACCTCGTTGTCACGACCCCTATTTCATGCTTTAGAGATTACATTAATTTTTCTATATATTTTTGGATTCCCTGTTCCTCTAGTATTTGGTTTGCAACTGCATCATCATGAGGAATACTAAAACCATTATCACCTGTCTGTCCCCTTAGTCATGCCTGATTGATCACTTTAAGTTTATGGGATGAAGTGCAGTTTTCTATAGTCCCAGGCTCTTCACATTTGGTATACATTTGCATTAAGATAACCTAAACCCCAACCCTTTTATGTTCCTGTCCTCTCTCATGCATAAGTTTTTGGCACCAAATTTAGTTCCCCATATTGCAGTGGTTTTAGTCTCTGATATTTGGTATGCCATTACCCAAGCCCCTAAACATTTCATGGCTCTGTCCATCCAGCAAGCTGCATAACAGGCAACATACTGTGTGCCCAGATTGATTTGAAAACAACATTTCAAAGGAATAACTGAGTAACCTTGAACAGTGTTTTATTTCATACTTTCAGTGAAATGTTCAGATGGATTTAAACCATAACAAAGTTGTTTATCCTTTATCCAAGACCATGCCATCCTCTCTGTAGTGAAGTGCTTTCCTACATTTCCATGTTTATCAATAACCACTACACCTCCTGACCCTTGAACTCTTGTTGCCATGTAAGACAAAGATTTCTCTGCAGCTTCTTGAACAGATTTCCCTAAAAAATACAAACTTCATCTTTAAAAACATCGTGAGATAAAAATAATTTTTAACTGGCCTTGCCTATGGATTTATTTGATGGTGAATTAGACCTCATCACATGGAGTGGTATATCATCTTTAGTTATCCCTAGATCATGAAATGTTGTCATCTTTACATTAATTAAACCTGTATTTCTTCCTGTAATTACTGAAACAAAGGAATAGGAACATAAAGGTGTTTTGGTCCAAACATCTGCCAAATTGAAAACTAAATTATTAATTTCAGTTTACTTCACAAAATTCAGAAAGCAGAAACAACTATTTTCCAGAAAACAATTACTTTTCACCTGATACTTGCACACTTTATGTACGAAATAGTCACAAAAATTGCCTTTTTTCCTCTGAGTAGTGTGTCAACAGATTTTTTCTTATCTCTTACTCTTTTTTAGATAAATGGGGAAAAAGTCAAATTTCACATAATATGGGAACATTTTATTTTTCATCTGATTTTAATGGTTTTTTTCTAAATGAATACTTATAAAAAAAAATGCAACAAAATTTAATCCAGTTTGGGGAATATTGGGTCAAATTATCACTGATCCAGCCATATTACTGTGCCTAACACTCTACCATGTCCAGCAAAATACTGTGTTTACACTTACCCAAATCTTTATTTGTGTGACTTTTCCATGTCAGCTTGCTGCAGTTATATCATGCTGGGCTTGCGAAATAATAAAACTTTTCCTTAAAAAGAATTTACCTTTGGGTTTAAAAAGTATTATGTATTGGCAGCATAATGTTCGACATGGTAGGGACAGGCAGATTACTTATTGCTGAGGAGGATCATAATAAAGAGATACTGCCCTCTTTTTTAAGAAAAAAACATGCATGCCTGGATTTTTGCTAGGATTTAAGTGCATTTGCACTTGTTGTTTAGCATCTTTGGAATAGAGAGTTTCATTACCTTGTTCTAGCATTGTAGTAATACTTTTAGCCAGACAGACTTTTAAGATTGATTCTCCATGACCTGTGGTGGATACAGCACCAGAGTTATTATCAGCATACCCTCCTGATCCTGTAACATTATAGATACAATGTTAATACTATTAACTGTGACAAACATGGCTTCAATCAACCAAATTACTTACATGTCATGCATGTACTTAGTGGATTACAAGTATAATTTTACTTCTCTAAAATATCTTACATCAGTCCAAGAATATCTGACACTGACACTGAATACCTTCACTTGAGAATTGTTTAGTTTGAATTAACCTAATTATATGTACCTATGATAGGGCTGTCCCCAACTCTTCCTGGTCGTTTAGCATTAATACCTCCTGTAGAAGTCCCAAATGCCACATTCCCTTGACTATCCAAAGCTACAGCTCCAACTGTATCATGACCATTTTCTATTCTAGAAAAAAAAAATCCACCAAAGGTATGCCGTTTTGATTATAAACTGTAAAATGCCATCTTCGACTTGAGCAAAATTGAGTGGATTAAATTTCAATACTTTTATACATGTACTTTATTATTGTATACCTTTGTTTGAACAGGGTGTTGACAGTTATTTTGAATTTCTGATATTGTTCCCACTCTCTCTTGGCTTCTTCTGTTACCAGTTGATCTGTCGGTACCTTTTCTATTCCCATTTCGTCAGCAAATCTATTGGCCCCATTACCTACCAGTAACACGTGATCTGTCTGGAGAAGAATGTCGTCATTGATTTTACTGAGAGAAAGAGAAGTCATTTCTACAATTAAAATGGAAAAAGGAGACGTGGTATTATAACATATAAATTACAAACTTCTACCTTTTACCCAAAGGCATTCAATAATGGATACGTATCCACACTCTAACGCAAGCAGTAAAGGCTCCAAAATTAATATGTGATCATATTAAAATGTAAGAAATGCCAGCCAAATATGCGTACGATGTAATAGTAAAAAATAACATATAGCAACAACATCCACTTATTGCAAGTTCCTTGCTCGGGACTGGCACATAAAGTTGTTGGCTGGGTTAAACGGGTTGCGAGTCTTACCTCGGACAGTTTGACGACAAAACAACATAAACAGATTTTAAAAAACATCTGCATAAGATTCAACTTTTGAAGTTCATGCATAATACGCAGACAAAAGCAAATAAGAGACAATAAGATGAACCGACATCGAAAAAGTATTTGCTGTTTTAGACAGCTAGTACAATTGATAATAAACCTTGTTTTTCTTTAGCTAAAGCACCAATCAAAACATGTCTGGCTTGATTTAGTTTAATAACCAAAGAAAACAAGAGTAGTTTGGTAATCTTTTTACACTGATGTCTTGTCATAGTTGACACTTGGGATGGAAAGAGAGCAAGAGATTTCGGCGAAGTAACCAGAAAAGAAAATAAAGCTGCTAAAAACTCAAAACTGGGAAGTGAGATTAAAGAGCTGATTTGGATGCAGGGGATGGGGACAATGCCTCTTCTTGTGATTTATCACCGATTTTGTTATCTTTAAAAACAAAGTATGTAAAAATCAAAATATTCAAAAATAATTTTATACCTTTTCCATGACCAGTCGTGCTACAGAAATGGGGTTTTTAATGTTTTGTATACAAGCCACCGATCCACAGTTTAAATCTTTTCCATCCATTATCACTGCATCCATTTCCACATCACCATCGGTATTCAAAACTGATCCGGTACCTTAAGTGTACAAGACTAAAAACCATGAAACCAATAGAAATATAGTCAAAAATAATATCTCTGTGTAGTTGCTTAACACAACAGTAGACTTAAATATAAAAATTGAGATGCCTTTTAAGTCCATTTTATTTTTCCGGGTCAAATGGCAGCTTTGCTGTTAAGGGTCTAAAATATAAGATCAAAAAATTTAAATTTTGGCCTTATTAATACACAAATGTCAACATATTTTATTATTTTTTTCTGTATTGTATTCATCGTTTTAGTGCATGCACAATGAATAAAACAATGATTAGGACATCTCTGATTAATATAAAGTATGTGGAGTGTAATCTATAAGGCACTGTAATATTTTCAAGAAAACATTTCCCGTCCTGAATTGGATGAAAAAAAATAAGCTGGCTGGGTTAGTTCTCTACAACTGCCTCTGTGGAAAAAAAAATGATTTGCCTGACAAAATTGTCTTGTATTAACTCCATTAGATAACAATTTTCGCGAGAAAAAGAATCCGAAGAGACTTAAATTTAAGTTACCCTGAAAATCAAATGCTCGGTGCCTAGTACAACTGTATAACTTGTATATGTATAAAAATATTAAACTCAAAATGTATGAATGAGAATTACCTGCATCAAAGACAGGGTCATCCTCTAGATATCTCACAGCAGCCTCGACTGCGTCTACAGCTGTCCCTCCTTCATTCAGGATTTTGTATCCCTCCTTAGCTGCCATTTTAACACCTTTAACACTTGCCTCTGCTAGCCTGTCTGGAATGGCCCAGGCTCCTCCATGAATAGCTATTACGGGTTGTATAGACATTACATTACCATCTAACAGAAAGTTGGACGGTCAATTTCCCTGTGTTAAAACACGTGTTTAGAATATCAAAATAGATCTGAAACAGATAAGAGAATGAGTATATACTTACTTTTGTATCGGTTGATCTGTTCGTTTATTTAGTACACGAATTAATAATAAGTTATATTGTTAATACACATAGACATGAAAAGCACAAACCGTTAAATCGACCGGTGTCTCAATTTTATACCATTTTAATCGACCGGTGTCCCAATTTCCTACCATTAGATTTAATTTTAAACCAGTCTATTTATTTTCAATTAAATACTAAATGAAAGAACGTGGTTCAGCGTACAGTCGAATGTTCAAGCAAATAGATAAGATCTTCTTTAAAAATTCGTTAATCTGTCATTCGGTAATAGCAAAGGTGAAATTACAATTGGCTTGTCCCATTTTGCTTACAATTTTAAGATAGATTTCAAGCATTGCCAGGTTAAGGCGATTAACAATTGGAGAATTTCTTCAGTTGGAGACTTTTAAAAATTAAATGTCAATTTTTCAAAAACACTTCCTAAACACGGGGCGTCTTTAACGTCTCCCTCTTGACGGATTGTTAATTTATGCATCCCCCACAATCAGGGACGCCCCTTTTAGAGGACTAGTGCCTCCAGGACGGAGATACCAATATATTAATCACAACCACATGGATAAACATTTGTCCCATGGTCACCTTAGCTGATTTGATTAAGTCTTTCTGTTAAAGTTGATTTCGGACTCAATAATGAATTATATCTGATTTTACCTGATATATCTGATTTTGATCTGATCTGTAAAAGCACATGCATGGTCTGAAGGTCGTATAAATCACGTGATATATTTTTGAGTATAGTACATGTTGTGTCCACAACGCGGTACCATATCTTCGTTTATTCTACCTTCTCATTATCAACGTGCATGCTACGCCTGCGAATCACCTATGTTAGGTCAGTTTAGCGATTTCAAATAAATGGTTCGTATGAACCAAATCATTCCAGACAGCTAAAATGCCATAAGAACAAAATGTGGTGGTCGTTGATGGTGTTAAACATCCTACACAGCAACTTAATGCTCTTAGACGGAAGGTTAGTGGTGGAATTTGTAGTATTTATGTAGACTAGGCGTAGGAAAGTTGATGGAAATATATATTGGTGACGTTGTTAACCTGAGCAGTGTTGGTCACCATGCAGTGGGAAGTGGATCACTGCGTCGAGGGCGATGTATAATTCAGTTCAGAAATCTGCTTTTTTCAATTTAATCATATGTCAATATGTTATAGATTGACCTTTGCTTAATGAAAATATCAGACTTACTTAGTCGTTGATCAATTATCCATTGCTGTGCAAATTTATTCAATGGTTTCTTCAAATCTGGGTAAGTTGCATTGTCTATGGGATTTTGCATGGAAATGGGAGATAACTCACTTTGGCGGGTTTTCTTGAATTTGTCATTAATAGCACCTTTCAGATCACAAGTTCCAAATTTTTGTTGTTTTATGATCAGATAAATATAATGCACAGCTTAACACCATATATATGGTTAAAAAACATAATTTAGGAAATTTGATTTCTAATGCACTAAAAATTTACTATAGAAATTTCCCCATTCAAACCACCTTTTCACCAATAGTAAAAAAATCTCTTAGTGAAGAAGAAAATATTTTGACTAATAATGACGTCATAACTAGATACATTTTCAGTAAAAAGTATGCCTTTCAAATACCATTTTAAAATCTTCAAATTTGAAAAAGGCGATTTCCGCCGTGAGCTGCGCTGACAGTAGGTTTCTTGGTGGGGTCCGCATTGTTCATAGTTTTTTTGAGTTTGTGATTTAATATGTGTAAATGTCATGTTCTGTCTTTTTCATGTTCTCATGTTCTCGAGACCGCCATGTCTGTCGAATTGAATGACCCTTCGGTTTTCTTTTGATTCCTCTTTTCATTTTCATATTTCTTGTATAATTTGCGGACGATTTCTATGAAATGTATTAATTGCTTGTCTTGTCAGATATACTTTAAAAACTACAGGACACGTGTCTTTTCTTAAATTGTCGAATCCGTGTATGTAAATCGCGTTTTCAGTTATTGTATATATTGTACCCGTTTTTATGTGCTCCCCAATGCAAGATTTTTTAATGTTTATTATTTCTTGTGTAACAAATGTAAGAAAGAATAAATGTAAGTTATGCTCAATTTTTGCGAAATGTTTGCACTCAACGATAAGGAAAAAGTTTAGATGCAATGTCTGTAATTTTGTTTCGTTGTTTTTTTTATTAGCCATCAGTAAGTTACTTCGAGCATTTGATACTCATAAACTTATATTATGATATAAAAATAGGAGATAAGGCATGATTGTCCATAAGACAGCCAACCACTAAATGTCAGTAGAATTAATCTTCTTAATCTTCTAAAGGTCCCATTTTGGCCTTCAACAATGAACCAGAGTTCATACCATAACGGAAGCTGTAAAAGGCCACGCAATAATGTAAATCGAATATTTGAATGGTTTCTTTTGGAAATGCATTACATATTTTAAATTGTTGATTTTCCTGCATGAATTTTACACCATTTTAATCTATCATTGCCGTCGAATAACATAACCAGTTTTATTTATGCAAGTTATGTTTGTGTATTTTCCAGGATAAGGATATAACAGACTTGGGTGTCTTCGGCGTGACGTGTTTTTATAGACACAGTAGTAAATGTAAACTTCTTGATTAGTTTCTATTAGGTTGTGAACAAGCAGACAGCAAATGCGAGTACTTTTTCGAGGTAGATAATTTTGTTGTATCATTTTAAGTTAATATTGTATTTTTTGTTTGTTTTCAGTTTTGATATCAAGTTTTTAATCCATTTCATTCGATTTTTATAGAGACGTTTTATTGTTGATTTATCACAATATTGTATATCAGGTTTTGGGGAAGGTTGATCATTCGAAAACTTGTTGAACCCCGCCACATACCTATTGTGACTGTCCCAAGCCAGGAATCTGTAGTCTAGTGGTTGTCGTTGTTTAATTCGTTATTTATTGTTATATGTTTTGCAATATATTAAGTCGATTGTCGTGTTTTTTTAATCTTTTCACATTTTGTATTGTGGGGCCTTTTACAGCTTCCGTTATGGTATGGACTACTGCTCATTATTGAATGCTGTAATGGGACCATAAGAAGTTTGGTAGATGGCTGTGGAAAATTATCGCTGCTAATGAGATAAATGTGCTAAATTTTCACATGTAATTTTGAGATTTATAACTTCGACAAATACATCAAGAGAACTGATTATCAATTAGAATCACTCATCTGCAATTGTCTGTGGGTGATGACTATGAATGTTTGTATCACAGTAGAATTTTGTTGAAGTTTTCTGGCTTCCTTTGTTCTCTCCTGTTTCTTCTTTGTCTGACACTGTTTGTAAGTAGTAATTGTTGAATATTCCTTTGGGTTGACCATGATTTCTCTTACCAATGGCAATTAAAAAAAAAGATTGTTTAAACATCGAATTCCTTTTTTATATATAAACTGTAACTCAGAATCCAACAAAAGTTTTTAATTCATGCATTATTGAAAAGTAAGCAATACAAATAATTGATGATAATAGGAGTAAACCCTTCAATCACACCAATATTGCACAAAAGTGATAACATGTTAAATCACAATAGATTCATAAAAATCACATATTTTTTAATGAATATTCTAAGAGATCAAATGAGGGAACTTAATAAGGGATTTTCTTTATAAAAATAATTTTGTGATTTTGGCAGCCAGTGATATCTTTAACATCGTTTTAGATTTTTTTATTTAAAAAAGAAAAAAAAATTCAGATAAAGATTAGTTGACTTGTCTATCTGTTTAAAAAAACATTTACTATTTTTGTTTAAAGTGAATAGTCAAGCATATTGTCAGTTAAAAAAAGTCCCCTAATCAAGAATGCGAGTATATCTCAGGTTACTTCTGTTTTTTGACAAGATGATATCTGGGTAAAAAGTAACCAAATGTAATCATGGAAATATAATTTCTTGATGATGGCATTCAAATTGCTATATTATGAAACAGATCTAAACTACACATACTAACATGTTTTTTATACAAATGTACAGCACCAAGCAAGTTTTGGAAGGAAAACACTTGTGAAACGACAAAGGTTTTTACCAAAGATAAAGACTAACAACAAAATTAAAAGCCTATATGAGTCCAGTGTAGAATATCATTTTGAGAGATCAAAAGTCCAAAGAGACAAGACAAATTTTAAACGATCTAAAAGATAAAACAAAAACCATTTGAGATATGTTTTGAATTTTCGAATTAAAAATATTCGATTTTGCAATTTGAGATAAGACCAAAGTTCAGTCTTTAGTTAACAGCTTATAGACTTATTAAGAACAAATAATTTTTTTCTGATTTACTATACATTTGTTATTTTAAAAGGTTAAATTTAAATAGTTTTGTTGTTGAAAGAGATACATTTATAGGTAAATATTTACATATTGTGCGTCAAATATGTAAAAAGCAACAGTTCCATATATAGTGGCATAAAAAGGGAGTAGCCGTGTAGTTACTGTAGGGGTAATATGGTAATCTTTATCTTTGATCCAGTCACACCTCTGCAAGTGACAATGTGGTTTTAGTCTTTCATCAGGATATCAATTGAAGAAATGCCGGTAATCTATTTCCTGAAATTAATTATCACATATTAATCATTGCTTAGGAGCCAGGTGCTACAAGTATTATCTGTATAGGATATTGTAAAATACTTTAACATAATCACAGATATCAACCATGAAAGTGTTAGATCCGACTAAGTTCGAGTGTATGAATATCTTGGCACGCACGCTATTTTCATGTTCTTGTTATTTTCTTAGATTGTTTTAAGTGGATGTTTTATTCTAAGTGTGACTAGCTTTAGATAATATAAAGTAACATATACAGGCCAACTTTTTAAAAATGGTTATTTAAAACTACCTTTATGATTCATTTCAAATCTTCCATACTATCATCATACATTACATTCGAATTCACATCTTTTCCTGCAATTAATAACGTGAGATAGACTATCCATCACATAATGTATGCTAGCTGGTAAAATTTTCAATTACGTATGTTAAATACATGATATTTAACCATAAAATTAATCATTGCATAAGATTAACCAGTTAGCCATTTCATAAAATGACAATAGATATCTTCACACTGTCATG
>JAULBM010025499.1:0-21112 GCA_032357055.1 Geukensia granosissima
ACAGAAGCTGTAAAAGGCCCCGAAATGCAAATTGTGAAACTATACATTAAACACGACAATCGACCTAATCTAAAGCAAAAATAGTGAACATATAACAATAAACTAATTATTTTTCTTTACCTATTTGTTACTTATTCGTTATTTATTCCATACTTGTTCAAAGGTTTTCTACAAAAGACTAACTTGCGGGACTTGTGAAAATATGATAATTTTTTGAAAAAAAATTGCATTAGGTTTGGCGATAAATTATATCGACAGGTTGTATGAATCATTTTGGTACTGGAATGAATCCAAGTGTATGGTCACACTACACAAAAATCCTTCTTTATATATAATAGATAATTTTTATAATATATCATGCTTTTGTTTACGATATTTTTGCAGTTAATAACCCTGATCTCATTCAATCAAGTCAGCAGCAGTCGTCCTTCTTTCTGTTTCACAAGTTATATCAAAAAACTAAATAAATGAGAATACATACTTTTCTGTCGTCCCTTTGACTCCTTTAGACATCGTGTATATATATCTCAACATGTCCGATTTACCAGTGTTTGTAGTTAATAGATATGCATGTTTCCTTTGTATTACAAGAAAATTATTTAATCAAAGGTTTCGTTACAAAAATTTAAGTAAAAATATTTACCACATTCTTACATAAATATAAAGATTTCATTTTTACGTTTGTTTATATAGCTCGTTTTCTTCGGCTCTTAGGATATTTTTACACTTACATATATAGCTTATGGTAACAAGGTTTCTTATCAACGGTGTTTAAATTTGTCGGAAACAGCGAGTACATATTTTGTTTTTTTGTAGAATCTTATGCAGTTGGTTTTTTTAAAGTTTTTTTTTTTCGATTTCTCACCACTGTCCCAGTTTTGAGGGAGGATTGAGAACTTATGAACATATCAGAAAAAGTGGTAAGGTCGAGAAATCTGGTGCCATGAATATAAGCTTTAAATACATTCAACTCAATACAGATTTGATATGGACGAGATCGACCCGCATTCACACTTTTCTGCTAATGAGTTAAAAAAGTATAAATGCAGTGACAAATATATATAGAATCTTACATATTAAGCCTTTGATTATCATATTTCTACAGTCGAGATAGTTAAACCTTAAAATTTCGAGGTTTATCGAGAAATTCGAAGGTTTAAAGGGTCTGACAATCAGCCAATCGGCTGCTGAGAACAACCCACACGTTGATTATAGATTTTTTCTCACACTGGTTGGGAATAATGAAAACTTCATAAAAATTAGAGAAATCGTTGCTTTAAGCTTGATTTAATCAGCAGAGTAAGGATCGATAGTTTTTCAATATTCTACTTGTCTAACAAATACTTCTGTCCTTACAATATTTGTAATATATGATTTGTTTTCTATATTTTTATATTCACAATATATGATGCAAAGAAATCGGTTATCGAAAGAAATATATGTTAAAGCACATTTCCATATAAGAGTCAGACAGAGGGCAACACTTTTATCCTAAATATTTTAACATTGTATTGAACATTGTATTGAGTCTTCCCCGAGACATGCTTCGCCTGCTTTTGCTTTACCTAGTAAGGAAAACATTAAAGGAGACATGTTAAAGTGGGTGGTAGATATTACATCCTTATATAAAACAAGACTGAACATAAAAGTGTACTTAACTTCTCAAAATATATGGAGAAATTGTTTACCTTTACATACATAAGTTCTCTTCCCCTTCTTTTCAGTATTTGCAGTAAAAATTAGCTGGACAAACAATCTGTGAGATACTGCAAACTGATTAAATCATCGCTGTACCGAGAAACATTGTTGCTTAGAGATTAAAAAATGATGAATAATAATTTATTTCCTCATCAGTTGCTTTTTGGGTTTAGCACTAGCAGACAGCAACTTTGAGTACTCTTTCGAGGTCGATACTTTGATTGTATCTTATATTAGTTTTAACTATATTTGTTGTTGGTTTTTCAACATCGATCTCTAGTGTTAAATCCATTTTAACCAATTTTGTAGTGTGTTTTTATTGTTGTCAAACTACTGTCCCAGATGAGGGGAAGGGTTGAGCGCTCACAAATTGCCTGTCTCAATCCCTGAACCTGTCATTCACTGGTTGTCGTTGTTTCATTAGTCATTTTTATTTTTTGTTCACCATTTTTTCAATAGATTAGGTCGATTTTCGTGTTTTATAAATATTTTCATATTTTGTATTTTGGTGGCCTTTTACAGTTCCTGTTATGGAATGGACTCTGGTTCATTATTGAAGGCCGTAATGGAAACTGTAGAAGTTTGAATTCAACTATCATTTGTTGGATGACAGTCTCATTGACAATCATGACATATCTTCTATTTTTATAAGTCTGTAAAAGGAATGTTGATTGCGAAAGACCTGAATTAAGTTAACATGGTATAATACCCAGAGATAAAGTATTATAACAAGTATTAAGTGCAGTTATATGTAGTGACTGAAATAGGTGTTTCGGATGGACAGATACTGGTTGAAAAACATTCTTTGTTCAGAGCGGTGGTAAAATAACTCTGAGGTGCAAAACAGCATCTGTTTTTTGAGAATTTACGAAAGTTTCCTGTTTGTTGTTGAGTGTATAAAAGGAGGAGTTTATACTTTAGAATTTAAGTTTAGTTATCAGGCAATGTCCGAGAGGCTTCAATAGACGACGGGGGTTTTCGGCAGAAGTAAGGTAAAACACCGAGGATTTATTATTTACATTAAGTAACAAAACCAATTCGTCAGTAAAAAAAAGAAGAAAGATGGCCGTGGATAGAGAAAGGAGAGAAGACGGACGACAAATAGCAATACACTAAATATATCACGGAAGAACAAACCAACCTGAAGCTTGAGAATAATAAAGCGAGTTCAGGTACTATAATATGTGAGCAGATGCTGTTCCAGCAGTGGCACCCGTCGTTTATGTTTTACTTAAAGGCGATGATAAGTCACAATCGGGGATAGTTGTAACTACTTTAAGAACGGAATTGAAGCTACAACAGTTGAAAGTTTCAGTTGTAATTTGTGAAATGAATATTTCGCACCGGTATCATTCTACGACGATGGCCAATTAATTGCCAAGACGATCGTTTTGATCTTTTTCACCAGAACACAGATGTGTGGATTTTATTTCAGCTGACACCTATCAAAAAAATAAAAACTGTTTGCCAACAATTCTGTGATAAACATGCTTACATTTTCACTCTCGCCTAACCATAGGGCTGTTAATTTTTATTAATTTAGGACAGTATCACTACTATTCGAATTATATTACCTTAAATGAGCATGGGTGACCGATTTACACAGAAATAATGGGTGCGCGTACTGAAAATATGGTTTATAATTGTTGTTCTGTCTCGATTGTAGGAAAATGGTATTCGAATTCCAACGTATTTCAATGTTTATTAAACTGTATCGAGTAGTAGAAGAGATGTAATTGCATTTCGATGTTTTACACAGTGTATTACACTGGCCGAGTTTTAGAATAATGGTAATTGTATTCCAACGTATTACTCTGCTCATTATATTGCTTTGATAACTATTTTAAACCGGGAAAGAAACTATACTTTATCTGATTGAACTTTGGTTAAGCAACGTCGTTATCAACTTCCATTATAACGCCATTTAAAATTGATTATGTAATTTTGCGTTATGAATACCAAATAATAACGCTTTGAAGTGATGCTGACAACATTAAACTTAAGCTTTGCTTGTGTTGCTTAAAAACAATAAAGTTAATGAAAAGCATATTCATTTATTTTTTTTTCTGTCACCAAAATGGAAAAACAGCAATAAAGGCTCTGTACAACTGCATATTTGATAATTCCATCTTGAACAAATATGGTTATGCATATAAAATAAAATTGTGATGGAAAATGTGGCAAATGTTGACTTAGATCTGCTAGAAATACATATATTTTTAAGACATGGAACAGCCAAAATGCAACAGCCATTCACCAAAGCTTATGATATTATTTGTCTGGATTTAAGGACTATGCCCTGAATGATGAAGTGATAAATTTGTTGGTCCCTTATGGGCAAGTTTCTTATAAGGTAACCAGGTAATATTTTGCAGTCTTATTTTTGAACATCCATTGTTATAATTATTTGGCCTACGGAGGTCTAGTCTTTTACTTAATCAATTTCAATTCCCTTTGATTCTTATACAGTAAAAAAAACACCATTTACGAGCAGGGTGTAATTAACATATAACCTGATATTCATCAGTAAGCGAGTTTTAAAGCCGTCGGTTAATTATTATTTTTGCGAAATGCGGGATGAAAACAGACAGCACTGCGGGCAGCTAAAGTCAAATGAACTAAATGTTAGTTCATTCAAAGTAATAATATATATCAAATTACGTTTTAAAATAACAGTGTTATTGGAATAGGTTATCTTTATTTTGATTTAGCAATATCTCAACGCACAAAATTCTGCAACAGTTGTATCATCTTCAAGTTAATTTCTTACATTTCTCCCAACCTTAAAACATATGCATGTTGGGCCGTGAATTGATATTTGTTCGCTGATACCCTTCCTGCACAAAATACACCATGGAGCAATTCCATTTCGTCTAAGGTCATTTAATACTGATGCTTAAACCTTATTTTTGAAAATGATTAAAGTGTAGCATTATTGTTAAATAAAATCTCACTCTCAAATAATTCCGCGATAAAAAAAATGATAAATGATGTCACAATGTATGCAAACTTTAAACGTCATGTTGAAAAAAGAGAAATATTGGTATATTACGGCGTTGATTCCTAGCAGATGCTTAATAGTTTTCTTTCGAATAAACTTGCTCACAATGTAGGCCAAATCTTTATAGTGCCGCTAATTTCTTAAAAACTTTCAAAAGAACATTCCATTTAAAAGAATAATATTTCGTACTTCGTTTTTCATAAAATACATATAAATATTCTTTCTGAAAATTAGCCCGAAGTATGAGAATTAAAGATGCTTCTACTGTTTCACAGAACTTGTAGAATTTAGTGAATTAAACATTCAACATATTGCTGTGTTCGGGTCACATATGAATCTAGTTTTTTTTATAATGATACATTTGCATATTTTCAATTTTTCTAAGATAATTGATAACATGTATAAGATTTATAAAGTTTGGTAATACCGATTCCATTGTTTGATGATAATTTTTCACAATATTAAGTAGCAGTCTCCATAAAATTCGTGCAATATCAATGGTGAAGTGATACATGGTGTAAAAAAACAACCAATCCGTAGTTGATTTTTCAGACTTCATACTTCATATCATAACACAATTACATCTGTTTCTCAGTTAAAGCTTGTACTTTTGAGAAATCTCTAAGAAATCAACTAAATCAAGAACGATAACTCTTGCAAATTGTCATTTTTATGTACATTCTATGTTATATTTATCTCAAAATAAAACGGCTCAAATGGCAAGCAAAGGCTGGTTATGAATACAAAAACAGTCCCTCAATTTAAAACAAGTTAAAGTTTGGTGTGTTTATGATAGGTATGAATCGGCTCCTTCGTGATTTTTACATACACTGGTACTTGAATTGTCTTTGTTCTGTATTTACCAAACAGCTGAGGTAAGACATTACCTGTGTGAGTATTATTTTAAAAATATATTTAGATTTCATTTGAAACAAAACAAAAAATAAACACGACTAGATTTTAACAAAAATATCTGGGGTTCGACCATTTTTATCTTGCATTTTATGCACGGTAAAGTTAATAGATTTGTACTGTATTATAATTTTATCTGTAGACTGACATGTGAAAATGTTAAAGGTAATACAAGTACGTACATAAAATGATGCTTTTCTTAACAAATAAACAGATATTTTAATTAAATAAATATACAAAAAACCATTGTACAATTGCGAGACTTTTCATCCTTGATGAAAGCTTTTGGAAACGTCTAGAACCTTCGATATCTGTTTGTGGTTTTATTTGTTACTTGTTCCTGAAAAATGTCGTCATGTAACAACGCAAGTCTCTGGTAGATAAATTATGTAGCGATCCGAAGCGCAGTGTCCGAAAACACACAAACAAAAAAAGATAACTTAAAACAACCAAAAACGGAAAGCAAAATCGACAATTACAGAACATTGGACTCCACGAGCCATTATTTCAAACAGGATAATCACCAGATGCTCTGATGGATAGTCCCTTTTGTCCCACACGTGAAAGTTGTCGTGAAATCCTTTATCTCTTTTATGGGTTGAATGGGATCCATATATATGTAGTGACAATTTCTTGAATTAACATGTGATTGAATTAATAAACTTTGATAGAAAGAATTACTTTAGTGTTGTTTGTAGATACTCTCCCACTATTTCGATCATTGCTTGGCTTGCATCAAGTTTCAGGGTTTTTTTTAAATTAAGTCTCCATTTGTCGCCAACTACAGCCCGATGTATAGCTAAAATTCAGTACTGACTTTCGTATAATTATAGGTATTTTCATTAACCGATGTTTATGTTTTTCAAACATTTTAGCCTAAAAAGACTCGTTATCTTTATTCCATCCCGATTATCAACAGCAAATATGTCAATATCAAATAATTATTTCGGCATTTTAATTTGCAATATATTGCTTAACAAATTATCCTGGGATAACGTTTACACATAATTAAAGTTTTAGTGTAGAAATAAAATATCGAATCGGTTGATAGCAAAACTGTGACCTTTAGAACAGTTTCTGCTCAGACATGTACGTAAGTGTACATTTACACCAATAATCGGATATTTTTGTTTTTCAGAATTTGACATCATTGACACCATTTTGAATGAAGAACTTCTCGTAGGATAAAAAAACGCAAAGACAAATCAATCATCAGAATTTTTCTAGCGAGGATAACAAATTTACACCAAGAAGGTCTTCAAATGACGAGGTTTTGATTCTCCAATTACATTGTATGACAGGCACATTCAGCAAATAAAGTATTAAATCTTTTAATATTGATTGTTGTGTAATTTTGTCTCCATTTTTATTAAGGTGCAATCTTTAAAAAAATAATTTTGCAATAAATCTATATTTTGATATCTACCGTTAGGTGATACGACTCATACAGAATACACAATTAAGAAATGCATTCCTGGACAATGTAAATTTGGAAAATGAAAAATTATTGCCTGCTTATGAGATCCTTTTAATATGTTTCTGTCTTATCTTATTATACAAAGATGTTATAAATTGTTTATATCTCCTACAAGACATTGACATACAAATTATTTTTTTAGCGTTATAGGCGATGTGCTCTCCTTGAACTTTTTCCCAGAGTTTTTTTAATATATGTTACATACACAATTACCAACGTTAAAAAATCTGTAAAATTTTAGTGTGCTATATGTATATTTCAAGAAGTAACCACTTATCTGTTGCATGAATCAGATTTCTAAATTTTTGAACAAGATATTGGGCATGCAAAATTCAAGACCTAGAAAATCACAATGGAGATTTGATTTTATTCAACAACGAATATTGTCTTACGTCTGACAGCAAGATATTGGTAATTTTACTTCTGATATTGAATGCTAAAATTCATGATTTCCAATTTTTTTTTATCATTGTGAATTCATGATAATGTATACGTTTTTCATGTACAGCATAAGAATCAAATCAGAGGAAAGCATATACACAAAAAACGGTACTCATATTTCCAATGAAATTGAAATAGGAAGTCAAATACAGCAGGAAGGGTTAATAATGTGCAATTTTAATTCAGTGTAGAAAACCAAAGTCTAAATAACGATGCAAACTCGTAACAAACAACAGGGGAAAACATATGCCAAAAAACAAAGCCTTCATCTCCAGAAACTCCTTTACAACATAGGAGTAATAATGGTAGAGTCAGGTGCTTAAGAACACTACTTCCCGCGCGATGCATCTCTTTCAACTTTAATGCTGGCAAACGCAAATCCAAGAAGATGACAACTTTATTGTTGTATTTTTGGTAACAGGTCCACAACAAAATGAGATCCACTGATACCATAGGGATCAACCAATTAATTAAGGCAACAATAAACTCTATGAAGGAAAGAGTACAATCTTGATAACTTGTATCATTGATGTAGTAATTTATATGACGACAGCAATGTTCTATCCTGAAAATAATCCTGATAATAGGAACAGACACGAGAGCATCATATCAACAGCGGCTTACTAACCCATAGATAGGGGGAGCATCAATATTACCACATAAGTATGGGGAGTTTAAAATAGGAAAGCTTAAATTATCCCGTTTGTCATTATCCTTAGAAACATGTTAACTCTCTTTGTCTGGATCGAGGAATAAATCAAACTATGGGGAAGATTTGTTGGGGTCTGTGGTCTTTTCAATTTGATTTTTAGTTCCCTGAGATATATTTGGTCGAGATGGCTTTTCAATCACCTAATATCGTCTGTGAAACAAAAAGAAATGACTGATTTTTTCTGTTATTTTGCGGGAATCCCTGGATGAATTCTGATTCATACGTGTACAAAAAATGTAGAAGCGGGGATTGCCAATGGTCTGTTGAAAAACTGGTGCGCAAAATTCTACACAGGATATCATATCAAGGATTTTTAAAATGCCACCTTAACTGAATTTACTAGCAATGCGTTCTCTCAAGAAGTAGGACATCTCTTAACTAAGAATCATGCATTTATTTCTTGGATTCTCATTTTCTTTAAAATATATACAGATGTACATGTATCAATCTTTAAGTCGGACTTTAAGATGTGAATGGTGAAAAAATCATTAGTTTGCATACTTGTACAAACTTTTGCCGAATGAAGTAGTTCCTTTGGAATTTTTTAATATACACATTTAAAACAATTTCCAAATAATTTACAGAAAATTAAGATATCTGATTATTGGGATTTTACGTGCAATCTTTGCAAATCAAATGCAAAAAGAGCACCAAATTTGCACCTGACTGAAATTCTATAGATAAATTTTAAATGTGTAAAGTCTTTCCAAGGACCGCATGATTTGCATGATTCTTGAATATTTAAACTGGTATATAAACTCAAATGGGAATGTGCTATTTCCTTTAGCTAGACGTTTGACGTTAGATATTCAATTGGTTTGTAATTTTAAAATAATTTGTACCTCTTAATATTTGGAATTTGTAGTCAATTTATTCGTTTTAATTGCAAATTTCTGCCTCACGTATTGGTATAAATCAGCTTTTTAAAATGTCAGCATTGAACTTATTTGAGTATTTCATAATAACTATTGCGACTTAAGCAATATTCAATACACAGTATTTCTTAATTGTCTTAAATTGCAGACCATAGGCTAATTCCTGCATTTTATTTATCTGTCACGACAAATCGTGATAGTATTTCCAAGTTTTCAGCATCTAATTTACTCTCTCAGTTAAATTCTGTATCAGTTTTATTTCTACTGTCAAGTTGTAATTGAAATTAATAAAAATTTTAGTTCATATAATAGGACATTAATTGCGAACCTTAGGCTCAATACTAAAATCTATGCATTTTTTTTCGAAAAATCATATTATTGTACCGAAAATAAGACTTACAATTTTTATTTCGAAGGATCTGGAGGAGTTTGACAACAGTTATCAACGTAGTCCTAAAATGTAAAAGCCATTATTGCTACAATTGCTACATTAGATATTCCCACAGCCAATATCAAATAATTATCAAAAAGGTTGATGGCGATGAAATCTGCACTACATCGACATAGTTAAACCTTCAAGTCGTAACAGTTGACAATGATTTTGAAATACTTAAATCATCCCATGCGAGTTCTAACTTAAGTTATATGGACCATAATTAACCAAGTGACAATAAAAAGACAAAAAATATACGTAATGACATCGGCAAAGATCAATGAACTTCGGAAATAACATTAATCTACAATATATATATAGTTCGACAAAAGCTTTATCACACAAATTTAATTAATAACGCCTATAACCACCACGATTTCTCTCAAGTTCCCGTACCCGCCTCCTCATTCCAAGAACCAGACGACGAAGCCGGTCTTGTGGAAATCTCTGCCATTCCTTCACTATTGCGCTTGTCAATTCGGCAATATTGCGACAACGTGGAACGCGCTGGTTCAATTTCCGACCAATAAAATCTCAAACGTGTTCAATTGGGTTCATGTCCGGGGACATGGCAGGCCACTCGAATGTATCAATCGCTTCCTGCTGTAAAAATGTGCGTACAAACCGAACATGGTGTGGTCTGGCATTATCGTCCATGAAGATGGGTCTGTCGGCCAATCGGTGGTTGTCGAAATGTGGCACCACATGCGCGTCAAGCACGTTATCACGTAACCAAAGCCATTGAGATTACCTAGAAGAACGTGCAAGGAAAACTTACAATTGAATGAAAAGCACCCCCATACACTGACACCTTCCCCACCAAAGGCTGTTGTGCACATGACGTTTTCATCGTGATATGTGGTGTTTCTGTGCCGCCAGACCCGAACACGACCGTCCACAGGTCAAATAAGTATATGTTGACAAATATATGGTAGCAAAACCGCCTGTTATAAATATAAATTTTTAAAAAGATATTTACAAAATAAATCAGGTGGCGCTTAACTTTTGTCGGAGTGTGTATATAGGAGTGGTCTATTTTTGCCCTAAACATAGTACTACATTTCATCCATTGGATCCTACAATGTGTAGTAAAGAAATTAAACATGGCCTATGTTGTTGTTATTTACACTCTCAAAATCATCTGACAAACAGATTATTATCCGTCACTTCTTGATTAGGACCTCTTACCACCTTACTGTAGGTGTACAGACTGTAGAGGCAATTCTCGTTTATCATTTTAGTACAATTTAATGACCGTATTTTTCTGTTGATAATAGACGTTGAGCTACTGTGTCTTCGCTTCGAATTAGTCAGCTACGTTTAACTGTACAGTTCAGTTAACGTTCCCTTACTGGTTATGCACAATATTACATCATTAAGTTCATAAGGTATCTAGTGATTACACGTGTTCAAAATCGAACATTATATGTAGTATAAAGGGCCGTTTTAATCATAATTACTTAGGAACGCCTACGCTAGCGGTATGCAAACCAGCCGGTTCGTCGACGATCTTGATAGGCGTACCAACACGGTTCTGGTATCATAAAAGAGGATGCTCGCACCAACATTGTTTGCGTAGGTATACGAACGTGTTTCAAAATGTAACCAAATATACCCTTGATTGATTTACGAACTTCATTATGCCACCAATGAAGAAAAAACAGATCTTTTTAATTATATTATGATTAAAAAAATCTTTTACGCTGATGTGAGAGTGGAATATTTATAAACCGTATAAAAGATTTGTTGGAAAGCAACTTTCACCTCTACATGTTCTAATAAATAGGTGCTATTTAATAAACCTTATGGTCAGTTGGCTAGAGAAAGAAATTGGTATTCACCAGGAAACTTTAATATTTGGCCGAATTATAAATAAATTTCAAAATCGACCAGTTCAAATTGATTGATGAAATACTTTATGTTTCGCAATATCAAGTGGACACCAAGGTTTAAAACAGTGGACGTGAGGCTTTTAAGATTAAAAAATTATGAATATCGTACTCGAACCAAGTTGTTAATCGAATCAGCTAATATGCATACTTCTATAGTACGTTTCACTGAACCGAGTCTCTCATGTTTTGCCAATTATTTCTAAAATCAATAACAAAATCCTAAAAGGAAATTTAGAATGAGATTTAGCTATCTTACCGGTAACAGAATTTTATGTTCGAAGTATCTCAGTTGTCGTCGATTGTCCTGCGCTCATGTGAAATTTGCTGATCTTCGTGAAAAAAGTTCCAACAACGTCTAAATTCTAGCATTTTTGGTACTGTCAAGCTTATTTTTCAGGCACTACACATACATGTATACTAATAGATGTAAAACATATCAAAATATTTTTCACTTTCTTAAATTCAGAAATCCTGGGAGCAAAAATGGCTATAAGGAAAACAACAAATTTTCCCAATATTCCATATTAGTGAAGAATAACTAAGAATACGTATAAAAATTTTGAAATATACAAAAGTTACCGGATTTTTTTTTCTGTTGCGTTTAATAAAAAGAGAGAGACTCAGCTCAGTGAAACATACATTAACTTAGGCGAACCAGCTGGTCTGAAACAAAACGGACCTTCATAATAAAGACACTAATTAACGTTCCATGAAAAAAAACAAAACTACTGAAGGACGTGTAGGGAAATAAATTTTGAATAAAACAAGTGGCGTGTGTTAAAATGACCAGTTGCTATGGGGCTGTACATTTAAAACTATCAGGTTGTTTTTGAACACGCAAACTATGTGGTACGCACCCTCTATCGTGTGCAAAACAATTTGGTACACGTAACTCTATCGTAATCAAACCGGCTTGTACACGAACTTTTAGCGTAAGGGTTTCAAAACGAATTATGACCCAAATGGCCTTTCATAAACTTCATCTGGCTAACCCTTTTTGAACAAAGGAAGTTGGAACGCATGCATATTTCGTAAACGAAACAAGTTCATATGCGTTCTTCTGTTATACGCAAACCATGGTGGTACGCCTACCTGTAGCATACGCGTTCCAAAAGTTATTTCGTTATACATTCATATCGAATTTTAAGTAATATTTCAATCAATTATCAATTGATTAAAAAACAAAGCAATGCCCTCCATCATACTGAAAATTTATGTTTGAAAATGTTGTAAATAAAAAACTCTATAGGAACTAATTTTGACACTAAAATAAATTATGACACTCCGAAATTGTTCAAACCTTATTCATTTCCTTGGGCGGATAACTCCTAATGTATACTTACGTATGTCTTCCTGACAGTAGAATCCACCCCATCCATATTCACAACCGTAAGTACAGTTCCCAAGCTGAGAATCACATGTTTTATACAGACAATGTATACTGCAATTAAAGGCACAGTCTGTTCCGTGATGACCATCTGGACATCCTTCAACATGAAGAAATAAACAGAAATTGCACAACAAGCTTTGGCAATGATAGAAAACAATAAATTTCTATCAAACCCAGATATTAATATCATAATTAGCAGATACTGAGGACCATACGGAAGTTTTTTGCTCTTAATTCCATTAGTTCAGGGGCACACGAACACGCACGCACGCCCGCACGCACCCCCCCCCCACCACACACACACGGTTTATTTTTAACCGTAAACACAGTACTAAGATCTTATTGAATCCATTGGATCCATTTGATCTTAAAATGTGCATTTAGTAATTCAACGGCATAACCACTAGACCACATCCCGTCCCTCAAAGAAGGACGTGTAATTGACTAATATTACAATTTCCCGTCGCACTTGGGGGGAGGGGGTGTTGTTTTTTTTTCGAGTTTTTTCGTGTTTTCGAGTATGAGTTTGCCACTTAAGAACTAAACCCTCTTTTTATATTTTTCCGCTTATTAGACATCAAACGTAATTGTCGATCTCTATACCTATACCAATTGTGACTTAAGCAAAGGTGGGGGTCATGTCAAAAAGGAAAAACGCCAACACAAATACTGATATAGGGAATATTTTATGTTTAATTATGTTTCAAAAACTTCGCAGCCATCAACCGAATCGCTACCTCTACTACTGGCACCAGCTTCGTATCCAAAAAACTGCCAATAACCTTGAAACTTTTTGGAAATTATACATGGAAGAAACGTTTTCAATATATTTTTAAAATACCGTTAAGTTTAACTGCCCTACCGTGGAGACATCGGAGATGCTGTTACACATAAAATTACATTTTACCGTAGAATGCATCTTTTAGCTGTCGGTCGGCATCACATATTATCTCCCACAAATCGTATCACGCTTGCGATGTTGTGGTTAGGGAGTTATCCGTGTTTCTATACGCTATCATTAATTTTTAATATAAGCTCTCATGTGTTTTGCTCGTAAATTTGGTCTATTGTTCCCGTACAAAGGAAAGAGGTTGCTCCTCGTGTAAGATGCCCAAACGCGCCAAGAGTTTTAAGAAATGCCCGGCCTTTTGGCAGATATTTTCAAGGGGTGCTCAAGCACCTCGCGAAGCGACCTTTCCGGCCGGTGGTCTGGGGTATTCGGTAAAAAATCTTGCAATCTAGTCTTTTAGTGAGATATCGCAGAGTTTTAATTTCCATCAGAGTCAGAACCCTTTCCTTTCTTTTCACTTAATAATCAAATATAATTCACAGGCGCTTGGGGCATGCGACCCCCATTGTTTAAATTACGGTGTAAAAATTACGCGCAGTTATCTAATAAAACAGAATCGAAAAATTCTTCGGGTTCCACTAAAAGATCAAACGACCCGTAGCATTTTCGATTATGTTATATTAGATAACTGCACAAAATTTTTACACCACAGAAACAATAGCAGGGGTGTGTGTGTTTGATGCGCCAAGCGCCTGTGGAAAAATGCACAAAAACCTGAGAATAAATTTCTTCAATGGTTACATTTGTAAAACATTTGCGGGATATTTTAAAAGCTACAGAAAATTGATAATATAAATTAAATAAATAATGTTAAACTTTTGGGATTTGTATTATACAATGGACATTTTGCAAGAATGCAAACATACGAGACTTTTATGCTTATTTCAATTTTCGGGTATTGGAATGCATGTCACAGTTTACAATTTTCCAACATTTTAAATTGTAAAACTTATTGAGTGTTATCTTTATTTTTGGCGTTCATTACGTCATTAACTCTATTTAAACATTAAGTCCTTAAATTCATAAAGTTTGACTGATTTTCTTAATATTTTACTTGGTTTATAGGGAAAAACCTTGACTACAGTTAAAACCAGTCCGACCTCCCTCACATCTATGTGAACTCAATGTGTCAACGGTACTATTGCTTCGGTCTGTATGTGCTGCCAATCGTTCCGCACGGACTATAAAACGTAAAAATAATGTTTATCAGTTGTAATTTTAGATGAGATCGAAAGTTATCGCAATATAAACTGGAAATACATGTATGTTATATGTTTCAACAATGGTAAATACCTTTTTTTAACTCTATTGTATAAAGATTGACCTTAACACGGAACATTTAGTTATCGTTAGTTTAAACATATTTATTCAAATACAACACACAATACAAAAAAAAAAAATACAATCATAGGTAGTTACCAAATATAGGATTCGGAAACAAGCCACAAAAAGGCTTATGCTAATCCGTTTCCTTGTATGAATATCTTGCATAAATATTATACCATCAGTTTTACATGCTACGCGAAATTGGCGAAACATTTAACGAAGATTTTAGAAAGTTACAAATAGATGTATATGTTTGAAGAAGGAATTGTATCTTATAATAACAATAGTAATAATAATGAAAATAGTAACAATAAAAGAAAAAAAATATGATGAAATGCAAAACGGTAGAAAATGACACTATTTTGAATAACTCTTACTTTTTAAAATGAAATTTTGTACTCTTAAGAATATGTTCTTATTTTGATCAGACTTTCAATTGCATGATCCAAAGAGAAGTAAATGAACATTGAATAGGGTAATGAAGTATAAAAATAAGTTAGTTCATATAGGCATAATAAGGCATAATATTTATTACAATTAAGTAGAAAGTGGATTGTTGACTCAACTTCACCACATCAACAATAAGGTGAGTCCACAAGGTTGCGAAAAAAAAAAATGTTCGTTTAGTGAACTACTGTTCATCCTTAAACTTGCATGTAAGATTTGCCCAAGTCTTGTACAGTATAGTAAAAGTCAGGACACTATCTATGTTAGTTTTTCTGCGATTTTTGAATATATTTAAAGAAGGGGAATTTTTGGTGTTTTCAGTAGTTTTGTTTCTGAAGGTAGAATGTATTCAGAATAGAAGCTTGTTTTATGTATATTCATAGTTGCTATGAAAAGAAAAGGCATCCCAGAAGGTCTGCCTTCCCTCTCCATTTTGAATAAGACAAGTAATTCCAAAAAGAAATCAAATCCCCAACCTTGATCAATAAATATATCCTCTTAGTTGGCATAAAATGACAATGGGCAGTTTGGGGGTCCCCTGTATTGATACGATCTAATTCAATTCGAACGAATAAAAAAGACAGGTACATACGAAAGAATATATAGATTTATACCATATAATAACAATATAGTGTAGTTATTAGCATATATATTAATCACAGCTGTAATGTGTATTTTATTTCTAGCTTTTTCAGTAGGTTGACAGTTGCTTTGACTATCAAATATTCGTTGTCCATTGTCTGAGGTTTTCCGGTAAAATTGTACCTGCCATTCTCGCAGTTCATTAACTCTCTAATCAAACTTAATTCATTTGTTATATTTGTAACATCAACCACAAATTCCGGTGACATTTCATTATGCAAATATTGAATCAAATCGTTAAGTTGAGGGCAATCCTTCTTAAAACAGGCTTGAATCTACAAAATAACGAAAGATAAACTTAATGTCAATGTGAAAACTAATGGCAGTCGTTTGGTTGTGTTCGGGAGGCATGCAAAAGCTTTTCAGTTCGTTAATTGGTGTTCTATGAAGGATATCTTTTTACCGCCGCCACCGAACTTAGTAAACACCACAAAAATCTGTTAGATTTTTACCATCAAACAATTTCAACCATACTGAGGTCATAGATTAATAATAAATGACAGTTCAAGCCAAGTTATGAATAACATATAGTTAAACAAAAATAGAAGAGATATGGCCAAAACATCAAGGCATTGGCCTCGGTAACATATATCTATAACAGAAATATAAAGGTAACAAAAATTCTCAAAAGGAAAATACTCATGCTCAACGTCACTTAAAATTCACTCAACAGATCTGGAACATTCAGACCTTGTTTAGTTTCAGCTGATGTTTGCTATGAAACTATACATGCATGATAGCAAGTCATGTTATATCTGAGAAATATTCATTAATAAAATGAAACCAAAGTCAAAAGTGAAATCTTGGTCAATGGCCTATTTTTGGTTCAATCCTGTTAGTATACAAATGAAACATTTACGCACCAATTCACATGGTGGTTGGTCACTAAGTAGGTGAGAACACAAACTGACTTTTTAGAATCATCGATGGAGGAGTGACCATTCTGATAGATTCACAAAGATTTAATGCAGGCCAATTTTAATTGGCAAGCCATACAGTATGTGCCAAATGAGTCCAAGGCAAAGATTAAATAGAATCAACGATGCATTAAAAAGAGGACAATGTGACCTCGTCACTGATGCAAGAACGTAGGTCAAGGTGATCTGTTTAGGGGAGGAGTGATCTTGCTTATATGAAGGTAGGCCACAGTTTCGGAGGAAACAAGTTAGACTTAAAACATTAAGCCATTTTAAATTTCTGATCGGCAAACGATTAACAAGTTAAATACAAGACTATCTAACAATCATTTCTGTAATGTAACAATTCAATCCACTTTGTTGTTTCTGAGAAGAAGATGTTTGAAATTTGGACCAATCAGAGCACATAATAGGCCCTGGCAGCCATGTTGATTTTTTGATCGGCACCAATTACAGAAATCTGGTAAAGGACTACCTGCCTAACATTTCTGTCAAGTTTAGTTGAAATCTGTTCAGTGGCTTCAGAGAAGAAGATGAAAATGAAAAAAGTTAACAGAATACGACGATCCCAACGATGACGACGAACGCAAAGTGATGACAAAAGCTCAAATGGCCCTTTGGACCACGTGAGCTGATAAAAACCATTTTTAAAGATTTTATAATAATCCTGTGACGATATCCTTTACGGATAAGTTTATCAAGATGAATTTTAAGACTATTTGAATTTTGTTTAAATTTCCGAGCCTTTTTACCACGTTTCCGTATAAAGTGGGATGTGATATTGTATGTTTCATAAGATGATAACATCATACATTACAATATGGTATATTCAAAGTTTGATACAAAATCTTTATATTTATAAAAGATTTTTTTTTTAAATTTGTGGTAACGAAATCCTTGACTTAAAATTTTTTCAGTTATACAGAGAAACGTCGTTCAAACACAGATATACCGAACAAGGAGAGAAATTGATACACCGTACGAAGGAGCCAAAGGAACGTCCCCATCAAGGAAGGGAAAATGAACAATTGGGAATGAGAAATCTTCTCTCTTGTCGTAAATTTTGGTGAAGATTTAACCATGAGAAATACATGTAAATACATCTAAGTTCAGCAATGGGCATTTTAGGCTATTGTTATTGGCTTTAATCAAATCAATTCCTAAATCTCGGAATTGTATTTGTACAAATCTAAAAATCTGAATTATCAACGGAAAAGATATCATCAAGGTTGCGGTTGCTATAGTCAAATGAGTTCTTGAAGGATCCTTGTGAAGTTTGGCCGTAAACTGATATTCTTAACAGGTAAGAACCAAATCCGCTATTAAAGGGGCACAATTTGTTTCCATTGGAATTCCTACGACCTTTATATAAATTGTATTCACAAATCGGATAAACATGTTATCTAGAAGAAAATAAACAGCATCAACCATTTCCTCACAGGACCAGAATTTCTCAGCTTGTTCGGTATGCCCGTGTTGGAAGCGACGTTTCAGACTTTAATGAACGCAATCTCTGTATAACTGAAAAATTATTTAGTTATGGATTTCTTTACAACAAAATGATTAAAACATTAACTAAATTCTTTCATAAATTTTTTTTCAAAATTCGGATGTACTTGTTCTTGTTAATAGCTTAATACGGAACTAAGAGTTTATACTTGTTATAATATTTCCTACTTTCTGTCTATATATATTTCATACTGATATTTGCACAACCCATGTTTTCTTTGACTTTGATAGTTAAACACTTAATCCAATTGGACGTGTTTAAATTGACACCACAATAAAGGAAAACTTAGTTTCATGATAGGTTGCTTTGCGGTTTTTAACAAGTAGACAGCAACTGCAAGTACACTTTTGAGGTAGATACTTTTGTTGTATCTTGTATGAAGTTTTAATTATATTTGTTATTGGTTTCAGTATCGATCTCAGGTGAAAAATCCATTTTAACCGACTTTTATAGTGCGTTTTTATGGTTGTTTGTCACACCACTGTCCCAGGTAAAGGGGATGGTTGAGCGCTCATCAACCGGTTTATCCCTGCCACATACTAATGTACCTGTCCTAAACCAGGAACCAGTAGTCCAGTGGTTGTCGTTGATTTATTAGTCATTTATTGTTATATGTTCCCATTTTTGCATTAGATTAGGTCGATTGTAGTGTTTTGTGTATAGTTTCAAATTTTGTATTTTTGGGCCTTTTACAGCTTCCACTATGGTATGGACTCTGGTTAATTGTTCAGACCATAATGGGACCTGTAGAAGTTTAAATTCTACTGTCATTTGATGGGTGGCTGTCTCATGAAAAATCATGCCACATCTCCTATCTATATATTTAAGAATACCAACAATAATAAAAATAAAAAGTGCTGGTTTTGTTGTTACAAATATATTTCAGAGATAAGTTTCATTGGAAAGATGAGATACCCGAGGAAAAAGTTTCTATTCTGTGACGTTAATTCAAGCATAAGCAAAACCAAAGCGCCTGCGAGATTACTCGACTTGTACTTTATGCGATGTTTTATTCTTTCTCACTTTATTAAGTTAAAGACACAACTCATAGTTTACTATATTCAAATGACGCAGTAAACTTATCATCTCTTTTTGGTATTCAGTAATTCAATTCGTTTCCCATCGAAATAAAAAGAATATCAATCACTTTTAAAATCTAAAACATGAGAGACGGAGAATCAATCAGACAAGCGGAAAAAAATTAAAAACTCAATGCTTTCAAGTCAGGAGATTTACGGGGTTACGTCGGGGAATTTAAAACCACAGGATGTCAAATTGGGACTGTTTGGGTAAGATCGGGAAATTTTGCCTGAGCAACTGGTCACCTACGGACCGCTCATTACGAGCTGTTGCAAAAGGATCTTTTACGTGCTAAGAGCATGGCATTTTCCCAGCACACTTGTATTTAAACATTGTTTATGAATGAATTGCTTACCTTACTACAGGCAGAGCAACCAACGTCGGTGGATATATTTGGAAATTCGGGTGGCGTCTTGACAAAGCATCTTACATGGGAAGGATCAAGACGTGAAGCCTGTAAGATAAAATTCAGTACTTCTTTGCATGGGAGAAATATAGAATCTAACACCACCTAAAGTACAAGACGAGAAAATCTCAAACACTCGATCAAGGTTTAATATTTTATTCGTTCTATGACGAGGTTTGCGTAAGGGTGTCTGAGATTTTCCGTTTTGTACTTTCGGTGGTGTTTAATTCTTTTTCTCACATCTTATATTGTAAATCACATAACACTCGCTGAATGCCATTGTTACCATTATAACATTATTAGCACAAGTTACACCCATATGGGACAGTGGCTACATAAACAGACAATAAATGAAATATATGAAATCAAACAGTAATAATGTATTTCACTGGCAACAAACAAAACAGACAAGAAGAATTTAGAATACGATAGACAGTTCTTCAACCGGCGTGGACATCATCTCAATTCTAATGAAAGCTGTAAAAAGATACAAACTGCCGATAAAAGTTCTGGTTTCGGATTAAGGATGTATAGTAATTTACTTAAATGTGATATTTTTTGGAGAGTTGGGATTTCACTCTGAAAAGTTTTCATTAGATCATCTCTGTGTTGTTTATTTAATTGACAATATGAAAAGAAATGGTATTCATGATCATCTTCATATATATTACACTTCCTACAAGTACTTTGTTGACTAGGAATATTTTTGTATCGACCTGTTTCTATTTGTAAACAGCGGTCACTGGTTCGGAATTTAGTTATAAGTTGTCTATTTTTAAAAGATTTCGTTTGTGAATAATATTCCATTCCAAGGTTTAGTTTTAATTTACTATATAAAAATAATTTAGAGTCATCAGTAAAGCCAGAAAGTTTTTCTTGAATTTTTGTGTTATATTTTTCCGTAATTACAGCATTAAGTTGTTGGCTATCTATTTAACTCAACGAATAAGTTATTTACAGGTAACACGAAGGGAATTCAAACAGGAAGCACGTGTATTTGTTTGTGGACCCAAGATTGTGGAATGAGGTAAAAACTGAATGGAACCATGATGCATTATGGGATAGAATTGGACCAACTTTTTATTAACCACAAGTTTAAAAGA